>OY759272.1:31829626-32132126 GCA_963662155.1 Lamellibrachia columna
TTGACACGTATTAGCATTATCTCTATTGGCTAGATGACATTCACACGATTGCGATAAACTTTGCAGGATAATGAAGGAACATCTACGCATTCATGACAAGACCCTCACTGGTCGGCAAGAATACCGAGAAGTCATGATCAAGGTCAGTGTAACCTTCACATATAGTAACGCACGTTTGTAAATTCAGTGAAGTGTTGATATCCCGAAATTGTTGAATGTTCGCTAGATTCAGTGGGCTGGCGTTTTACTGTTGGAAAAAACCCAGTAAATCACGTCGAAAATGGTTTGGAGAAACGTGCTTAAACAATAGTGTGATTCAACAATTATCTGAAGGTTGACTACAGTTGATGGCCTCCATTACTTTCTGCAATCTCTGATTTACGCTAAAAAAAATTTCCATCCCGTCGGCCATTATCCACCAACTGTTTCTAGGTCCACCTCTTGTTATCCGTGTAGGCCAATGGACACATGTTTACACAATAGTTCGTGTGGTGTCTTCTCAGTTATCACAATCAATGGACACATGTTTACACAATAGTTCTTGTGGTTTCTTCTCAGTTCTCACAATCAATGGACACATGTTTACACAATAGTTCGTGTGGTGTCTTCTCAGTTCTCACAATCAATGGACACATGTTTACACAATAGTTCTTGTGGTGTCTTCTCAGTTCTCACAATCAATGGACACATGTTTGCAACAATAGTTCTTGTGGTGTCTTCTCAGTTCTCACAATCAATGGACACATGTTTACACAATAGTTCTTGTGGTGTCTTCTCAGTTCTCACAATCAATGGACACATGTTTATACAATAGTTCGGATGGTGTCTTCTCAGTTCTCACAATCAATGAACACATGTTTATACAATAGTTCGTGTGGTGCCTTCTCAGTTCTCACAATCAATGGACACATGTTTACACAATAGTTCGTGTGGTGTCTTCTCAGTTCTCACAATCAATGGACACATGTTTACACAATAGTTCTTGTGGTGTCTTCTCAGTTCTCACAATCAATGGACACATGTTTGCAACAATAGTTCTTGTGGTGTCTTCTCAGTTTCCACAATCAATGGACACATGTTTACACAATAGTTCTTGTGGTGTCTTCTCAGTTCTCACAATCAATGGACACATGTTTATACAATAGTTCGGATGGTGTCTTCTCAGTTCTCACAATCAATGAACACATGTTTATACAATAGTTCGTGTGGTGCCTTCTCAGTTCTCACAATCAATGGACACATGTTTACACAATAGTTCATGTGGTGTCTTCTCAGTTCTCACAATCATTGGACACATGTTTACACAATAGTTCTTGTGGTGTCTTCTCAGTTCTCACAATCAATGGACACATGTTTGCAACAATAGTTCTTGTGGTGTCTTCTCAGTTCTCACAATCAATGGACACATGTTTACACAATAGTTCTTGTGGTGTCTTCTCAGTTCTCACAATCAATGGACACATGTTTATACAATAGTTCGGATGGTGTCTTCTCAGTTCTCACAATCAATGAACACATGTTTATACAATAGTTCGTGTGGTGTCTTCTCAGTTCTCACAATCAATGGACACATGTTTACACAATAGTTCTTGTGGTGTCTTCTCAGTTCTCACAATCAATGGACACATGTTTACACAATAGTTCTTGTGGTGTCTTCTCAGTTCTCACAATCAATGGACACATGTTTGCAACAATAGTTCTTGTGGTGTCTTCTCAGTTCTCACAATCAATGGACACATGTTTACACAATAGTTCTTTTGGTGTCTTCTCAGTTCTCACAATCAATGGACACATGTTTATACAATAGTTCGGATGGTGTCTTCTCAGTTCTCACAAGCAATGAACACATGTTTATACAATAGTTCGTGTGGTGCCTTCTCAGTTCTCACAATCAATGGACACATGTTTACACAATAGTTCGTGTGGTGTCTTCTCAGTTCTCACAATCAATGGACACATGTTTACACAATAGTTCTTGTGGTGTCTTCTCAGTTCTCACAATCAATGGACACATGTTTGCAACAATAGTTTTTGTGGTGTCTTCTCAGTTCTCACAATCAATGGACACATGTTTACACAATAGTTCTTGTGGTGTCTTCTCAGTTCTCACAATCAATGGACACATGTTTGCAACAATAGTTCGTGTGGTGCCTTCTCAGTTCTCACAATCAATGGACACATGTTTACACAATAGTTCTTGTGGTGTCTTCTCAGTTCTCACAATCAATGGACACATGGTTACACAAAAGTTCTTGTGGTGTCTTCTTAGTTCTCACAATCTCTGGACACATGTTTATACAATAGTTCGGATGGTGTCTTCTCAGTTCTCACAATCAATGGACACATGTTTACACAATAGTTCTTGTGGTGTCTTCTCAGTTCTCACAATCAATGGACACATGTTTACACAATAGTTCTTGTGGTGTCTTCTCAGTTCTCACAATCAATGGACACATGTTTATACAATAGTTTGGATGGTGTCTTCTCAGTTCTCACAATCAATGAACACATGTTTATACAATAGTTCGTGTGGTGCCTTCTCAGTTCTCACAATCAATGGACACATGTTTGCAACAATAGTTATTGTGGTGTCTTCTCAGTTCTCACAATCAATGGACACATGTTTACACAATAGTTCTTGTGGTGTCTTCTCAGTTCTCACAATCAATGGACACATGTTTATACAATAGTTCGGATGGTGTCTTCTCAGTTCTCACAATCAATGAACACATGTTTATACAATAGTTCGTGTGGTGCCTTCTCAGTTCTCACAATCAATGGACACATGTTTACACAATAGTTCTTGTTGTGTATTCTCTCTTCTCACAATCAATGCCACTTACACATAGTGACTTATGTTAAGTTATTCGGAGTCCAACTGAACCGTTCTCCCATAGGACAATTCTAAATTCCATAACTGCGGCTTCACTGTAGATGTGAAAAAGTCGCAATCTTGGAGCGATAAGACAAACAATGTGCGTGATATGTTCGTGATGAACTTGTTATTCTTAGGCCGTGTTCACATACAACGTTAATCCGCATTAGGATGTGGATCCCAATTCGGGTAGCGCAATATGAACACCCTTAATCCGCATTAAACTACCCGAATTGTAATGCGGGAAAACAGATGAATTAGGATGCGGATTAGGCAATGTGAATGCTCCGTTTGCCTTGATTCGGCGATGGCGGCGCTGCTGCATGACAGAGGGCCATAGTCTCGCGATCTATGAGGTCATATGACCCGCACACCACGCCCTCTGGTGCAATAATTCGGTTGGCGGTTTAATCCGGCTTAACTCGGTGTATGTGAACAGAGCCGAATTAGTTGATCCGCATCGTAATTCGGCTGAAAATTAGATGTGAACACGGCCTTAGAAACGATGGACTTAATGTTCCTATAAACGATGGACTTGATCTTCCTAGAAACTGCTACTGGAGTGAATTGTGTTTCAGATGTGGCGCCGTCTCAACAGCGAAATCTCAAATATCGCAGCTTTTTTTACTCCGTGGGAAATGAGGATTAAGGTCATAGAAAGTATGTCAACACGTATCACATGAATGTTCGTGTGTGTACGACACCACCCGTGACTGTTGACTGTATCCAATGTGTACAATGGCAAGACCAACTCTAATTTCATGTTTGTATCGAACCCCGCTTATCTGTTTCCGAACAACCTAACGTTGTCCTCAAATCTTCAGTGTTTGTCAGAAACGTTGTGCTGCGTATGTACAAGTGTTACTAATTAAATAAATGATGGCATCTTCCGACTGCTATGATTGCTGCTGTGTTATGTATCGTCTAAATAGCCTCGTATTTTGCTGCGCTTTGATAAACTGACAATTTTGTGGTTTCTGAATATGTGTTGGAGTGTTTTCTCTTTGATAGTGTCCCGATGGTAATGGTTGCTCTCGTTCGTGAGCTGGACACTTTCAAATTATCAACGTTCGTGCCTCAGGTCACTTCGGGACGGTCGTGGCGTCATACTTCACCTTCCTGCGTTGGATCCTCTGGTTGAACATCGTGCTGGCCGCCATGACTATTAGCTTCATCGTGTTGCCACACGTGAGTGCCAGCAATATCGGTGTCGATGTCGATGTCGATGTCGATGTCGATGTCGATGTCGATGTCGATGTCGATGTCGATGTCGATGGATCTGCTTTTGGGAAAAGGATGGGTCCATTTTGGACAATTAATCGCAGAGAGGCATGAAGCAGAGAGGGCGTTTGTGGGCAGCGGGTCTCCCTCTTCAAACCCGGTTTTTTTAATACAAAACACTTGAAATCGTGCAAATGTGTGACACTTATACATCATCGGACAAATGTGTGACACTTGTACATCATCGGACAAATGTGTGACACTTATACATCATCGGACAAATGACAACATTATTTGTGACCGTATCCGGTCAACATTCGCTGGGGAACAGGACAAAAGTGACGCGGCCCTGTGTACTACAGCATAAGGCAATTCACACTAATTTACCAGATCTAGAGAACAAAGTCAATTCTTTCGACATTGTTATTAAATCGATTGCGCACATTACTTAAACTATTCACTATATACACTTGACCATCAACGAACCTGGTCGCTGGGTTAACTGACTTGATGGAGTGAATTTTAAGTATTCCTTTAACATCGCTGGAATATTGTAGTCCATTTTTGTCGTAACTATATTTTGGCATGCAGGCTTCCCTTGCTCGCCGTAAGCCGAAACATGGTCGCTCTTATTGTCGTCTGCTCTTTCAGATTCTGGTCTCACTGACACCCGGATATGAAGAGGAAAACAAAATGGCCGACGCCGAAAAAAGAACGGCGAAGAATTTGAAAACACTCTGGGATTTTGAGGTAAAGCCTCGAGTTCTGGTAAATTCACGGGTGACAAGAATGACTGGTGTTCAATTAACACATAGTAAAGGCCAACATTTATATCATTGTGTTGTTTTACAACTGCAGTATTGTTTCACAATTGCAGATACAGTCTGCGTTATGTTCGGTTTGCTTCTATAGACTTACTGATAGTCTAATCAGGCTATTGTGAAATAAAAACGTTTTGTTGAGACATGGAATGTTAACTGATGGTCGTTGAACATATCCTAGTCCTGGTTCACATGAGATTGACCGCGAGCGGATACTTTCAGGGCTACCTGAAGCACTCGGTGCTCTTCTACGGTCACTACTCATACGGCGCACCCGGCTACTTCCTCACGGCAGTCGCCATATTCGTCGTCAGCTACATCATTATATTGAGGCGGTATGTCACACTTGGCTTATTCTGTTGAACACACACGCACGCACGCACGCACGCACGCTCGCTCGCACATACTAATATATTGCAGCTGCAGAATATTGGACAACCTTCAAAACTATGTAATGTATAGATAGGATTACACTGTCACATACAAATTCTATACGCAATAGTTATATGCCGAAGCCTACCTATACGACAAAGCAACAAGAAAAGCCCAAGTTTGTGAAAATAACAGGGTGAGAAGAATTGTAGGAGTGAAAAGAGTAGACAAGTGAAGAACGGAGGAGCTGAGGGAGGAAGTGGGCGTGGAGGCAGTGAACGTGGCCGAACACGAGGGAGGAATGGAAGGGGAATGATTGACGAAGAAAGTGATTGATGAAGAGAGAGATTGCGCTTAGAATTGAATGTAGAAGGAGAAGACGAAGACCGCGACTGAAATGAGAGGAATACGTGAAGAGAGATTTGGTGGGATTGTGAGGGGAGTGGAGAACAAGAGCGAGGGATGGGGTGAGGGTGGTGGTGGAGGTGGGGGTGGTGGTGGAGGTGGGGATGGTGGTGGAGGTGGGGGTGAGGGTGATGGTGGAGGTGGTTGGTGGAGGTGGGGTGGTGGTGGAGGTGAGGGTGAGGGTGGTGGTGGAGGTGGGGATGGTGGCGGAGGTGAGGGTGGTGGTGGAGGTGGGGGTGAGGGTGGTGGTGGAGGTGGGGGTGGAGGTGAGGGTGGTGGTGGAGGTGAGGGTGGTGGTGGAGGTGGGAGTGAGGGTGGGGGTGGGGTGGGGGTGGTGGTGGAGGGGGTGGGGGTGGAGGTGGGGGTGAGGGTGGTGGTGGAGGTGGTTGGTGGAGGTGGGGGTGGTGGTGGAGGTGAGGGTGGTGGTGGAGGTGGGTGGGGAGGTGGGGGTGAGGATGGTGGTGGAGGTGGTTGGTGGAGAGGCAGTAAAACGGGATCGATGACGGAAGGAAAAAATATCTATATACCGTAAATATATACGTAGAAGTAAGGAAATGTCTTACTCAACCAAGCTCCAGCTTAAAGAGTAGCGTCACCTGGTGCTTCTTATTGGAACGATGTGCCCTCTGCCGGCAGGATGGCAGTAAACTCGCGACAGAGCGGCTCTATGTCGGTAGACAGTGCTTACGCGTTTTGCTGGAAGCTGTTCGCGTCGTGGGACTACAAGATCGGTGACCCGGACACGAGTCTCACCAAAAGTGCCGAGATTGCCACCCAGTTAAGGGTAAGTAACTTATATTCTTACATATAGGGAGAGGGAGAGCGAGAGGGGGAGGCGGGGGAAGGCGGGGGGGGAGGCGGGGGGGAGAGTAAACCTTTGGTCATTGTTACGTTTCCATGGCCCCTTAAAAATGTTGTCTTACTATTTTCTTTCAATTTCACATCACACTAACAATAATTAACTGACGTCGTGTGTGAAATTGCGTGCGTGAAAATAACATACCTGTATTTTTCTCTGAGAAAAACGCAGCCAAACCTGAATGCGTGCACTTCACATGAATACACATCCACAGTGAAACTAAACTTGATATTGGCAGGTTATAAGAGTTTGTAAGATATTCCATTCATGCAATATTTATCTCACAGGAATGCATCATGGAGGAACAAGAACGGAAAAGAAAAATAAAGTAAGCTTATTAGGTATACCATAGCTAACCCATTGTATAAGTACATTTCGTTATTATTTGTGCATTTATTTTTAGTGTCAATCATGCATCGTTGGCAAAATAACGCATGTTGCGATCAAACAAAAGAAACACTTCGATGTGTGCGTAAGTGTGTGGGTACGTGTGTATAGACGTGTGTGTGCGTGCGTGTCTGCGTGTGTGTGAACGGGTGCGTGTGTGTGAGTACGTGCGTGCATTCGTGGTACAAGCGAACGAGCGTGTGTTTATATATGTGTATGTATGTGCGTACGTGCGTGCGTGCGAGCGAGCGAGAGAGCGTGCGTGTGCGCGTGCGTGCGCGCGCGCGTGCTTGCTTGCGTGCGTGCGAGTGCTGTCCTTTGATTCCTGTTGTGACGTTTGTCCGGCAGGAAGATGCTGGTGTTGAAACGACTGATCGCCAATGTGCTGGTAGTCGGCATCTTAGCGTCCAGCGCCTACGCTATCTTCGTTGTTGTGGAGCGCTCCCTCAACTTTGAGAAGCGCATGCGCGCCGGTGAACAAGTCAGCTGGGTGGAACAGAACGAGGTAATGTACAACGTGGATATAATAAGTCAGGTGATAGTGATAATTGTATATTAACATTGTATTGTCTGTCCAAAAGTTGTACGAGGAAAATAATCATTTCGGTGTATATCGTTGATGTGCTATGAATGATCTAGTTCATTCCGTGTGTTAGAATTGTTAATGTAGGGGAGAGTGGGGCTAGTTGTATACAGGGGCAAGTTGTTGCGTTTTACGAAAACATAGCATGTAGAGATAGCATCGACAGTTGTTGGTTGGAAGTCCACCAGCAGACACAGTGTCCAAAAATCGGGAGCTAAAAAGACGACATTAACGAGGTGTGGACAAAAATGACTTTTTAACCACTTAATTTTTTTATGCCCACATAATACCGTCTCACACAGCCACGTTTTATGTTTCGTGAATGAAACTTGTAACATATCTACTATATAGTAGATATAGGGGTTGTGCCAAGTAGAGAAAAAGCTGAAATTCAGGATGTGTTATCGTTCACGTGCGTTCAACTGCAAAAACTGTAACAACTCTCAGGCGGCTCGTACCGATGGTCAGCCAGCGAGGTGTGTGCTGCCAATGACAGAAAGAACAACATTTATTTAACCACGACGTCTGGACGCTTTATTTCACTAATGAAGCCTGGTGTATTGGTTTATAACCGAAACTGTAAATCCTAGCAGCGTCAAACAAAATTAACAATTATCACAAAAATGAAAAATTGTTGGACTCTCGAGTCAACGGCTTCCTTGTCGACTTGCCATCTAAGTGTTCTGCTTTGTTTTGTCTGGGTGTTTTGTCTGGGTGTTTTGACTCGCCCCGCTTACGGGGCTAGTTTTTACAGTCCACCGCGCCTGGGACATTTCACATATCTACGTAACGCGAATATCAATGGTATGGTATATTTTATTAACAAGAATAATGAAATTAACGTATATGTTGACTTAAATAATGTATCCATCATATTTTTCCACAAAAAGTTTTTTTCCCAAAATATGTTTCCAAAAAAACAACTAGTCCCGATAGTTTCTAAAAAAAGACATTTTAACAAATATTCCTATGGTGAGGTAAGAAGCCCACACAAGGGGCGAGAAGTCCCACCCCTGTGCGTTTGCAATATTATAATTTTATGCGAAGAGCTTACCGCGAGTTTTGCTTCTGCTGCAACCATATTGTAACCAGATTGACATGATGATATGCAGCTCCAACGGCTATCTCAAAATTCTTATTATCGAGCCTTATGAAGGGGGGGGTGGCAATTTCTCGCATGAGGCGTCTTGCCCCACCTTACACTATAATAAAATTCGGAAAACCAACACGCCATTCTACGGCGTCCATTATTACGTCATCAGTCAAGTCAAGTTTTATTCTCTAATACAATGGTGTTTGAAATAAATAAACAAACAACATTCGGTGTTTCCCTGGAATCAACTGTGACGTAATTTCTGTGTTTCAGGTGTCGATTGTGACGTCACTGATGACGGCGCTTGCTCCTTCGCTCTTCGATTTCATCGGCATGATGGAGAAATATCACCCGCGAGTGTATCTGCGTTGGCAACTGGCGCGGATCTTCATGCTGTACCTACTAAACCTCTACACGTTGCTTATTGCGCTAAACAGCAAGATACAAAGTGAGGTGCCTACTTCCTTGCCTCTGCATAAACCTACAAGTTCCATCCATCAAAATAAAAACTCAAACCTTTTCTGGAGAACAGCAGTTCTGTTTGGGAGTTCTACACACAGTCACACGTGTGGGGCGCCGTAGCGTAGGTCAGAGCGTTGGGCTATCAATCGAGAGAACCCTAGTTCGAATCTTCTTGCCGCCGTTTCGAAACGTTGGCATTTTCGTTCATCCCACGTTGCCACAGTTTTCTCAGCTATATAAATGAATACCTTGTTAGAGACAGAGGTTGATATTTGAACGAATGGTATTCGCGCAGTAATTGCAGCGTGGCTGAATGCTTCCCAGATAAATCAAAATTGTGTTGGAATGAACAGGTCTGCCAGGGGGTGAAGTGTAAAGCGTTTTGAACAGTCCCACGAACTGGATACCGGCTATATAAGAGCGTACCTTTACCTTTTTTTTAACAAATATATAAGCTAGGAATTATACTCCCCCTCCCCCTTCTCTCTCCCCCTCTCCATATCCCCCTCTCCGTCTTCCCTTCCATGTCCCTATCTGTGTCCCTGTCCCTCATCCTCTCACTGTCACTCTCCCTCTCCTTCTCCCTCTTTCTTTGTCTCCATAACGCATGCCCAAACTTTGAGGAGAGAACATCACTCCAACAGTTGATCTATTTATGCACGTATATTCACAAAGACAGACGTATGCCATATTCCTTGCTTTACGCGTCGTACACCAACACTTCTTTTTTGTAGCTATCAGAAATGGACCAACTCAGGCAAAACAACACGTCATGCGGTAATAGCAACCAGACGTTTACGTTCGATGGAGTCACACAGTCAATGACCAACTGTAGTAGTGCAACAGCGACCCCTGGCGGCGATCAACGCGTCATCTGCTGGGAGACGATGATTGGACAGGTCAGTCATTTCTTATAATAATAAAATAAATAATAATAACTATGATAACAATAATAATGATAACAACAACAACACTCTCCCGTTGGGTCGCTCAACATCCACACGTGTTGCCATTCCATGTTTCAGGAGTTCTTTAAGCTGATGGTGTTTGACCTGCTCGTCACGGTTGCTACTATTCTTGTCGTCGACTTCTTCCGTGGTCTGTTTGTGCGACGTTTCTACCCATGCTGGTTCTGGGACCTCGAACGAAAGTTTGTGAGTGTTACTAGTGTTACTACGTAGGTAAATGGCACTGCCAATTGTTGTGACGTGTCTTTACGCACGCACGCACGCACGCACGCACGCACGCACCCACGAACGCATGTAAATCGATATATATATATATATATATATATATATATATATATATATATATATATATATATATATATATATATGTATATATATATGTATATGTATATATATATGTATATATATATATATATGTATATATATATATATATATATATATATATATATATATATATATATATATATATATATATATAGCAAGAGACACACTGGCACAGTAAGAGATATGCGAGGACACTATAACGATGCGCCACTGGCGTATTCTACTCTTTTAATTGCAAACGGCCATTATATGCATACCAAGTTATTGTCGTTCCAGGTTATTAAGCATGTTTGATCGCCATTGCATTTCCAACCTCAGTTCCAGCGTTCTGCATTAATTCCATATATGCATATGTGTAGGTTAGTTGTCTATAGTCAATAGTTTGAATTTTGTAATCAGTGCATTGAGTGCTGTAGCAACGAAATGTCGATGGAATGTGGCCACTGTGCGTTGTCTGTCGTGTTTGTTTGTCGTTTTCAGCCGGAATACGGCGAGTTTAAAGTGGCCGAGAATTTACTGTACCTCATGAATAACCAAGCCATGGTTTGGTAAGAAAAAGTGCCTCCTCCTGGCGGCGTTGCGTGACTCGCACAGAAATGTTTGAATAGTGGGCCTATACAGACTGGCTGTTATCTTGATTCTTACGAACCTCAATACATGTCTTGAAATAGCTACATATTATATAATATTGTCTTCTCTGGTCCCTAGATGCATGGATATGTTTCTGATCTAACGGTGCCCACGGTCAAAACGTATCAAGGAAATTATTCTCATATAACTACAGCATCGGGCGCTGCACACACGCCTGTGTTGACACGACTACAAACCCAATACACATTCATGTGTACGCTATGAGTAGACACTAAGTGATACATGCAATATTCGTGTTACCCAAATCCACATGCTGATATCCACTCGACGTTCACAAATGTATGTTTAACATAGGATTCTCAGAACGAGGCTTCCGTGCATTATCTGGATGGATATATCACGGTAATAAGACTACCTGATTGGTCTAGAGCATGTTACCGTGATATATCAAACCAGATAACACACGACAGCCTCGTTCTGAGAACCCATCTGACGTTTGAATCATTTCGAACGCGACAGAGTACGCGCTTTGGTACAGACACGCGATTGTTTGAACGAGTTCTGTGTTTTCTGTGATTGTTGTGATTTACGTAATCTGTGTCAAACATCGGCATCAGTTCCTTCGAACGGTAGGAATGCTCCGTGAAACCGGCCCAGCAGCATATTTACAAATGTAGGAAATAAAAAGGTATGCTCAAATGTGAATTTATGTTTGTGAACGTCGAGTGGATATCAGCACAGCAAGCCGTTGTATAAATGTATTTATCCCGCGTTTAATATAACTTTGTCACCCAATGTTGAACTGATGAAATGAGAAAACGCGTATATGGTAAAAATGTTCTGGTAAATCAATATGAAAACAAAGCACGACCGTATCTTTTCAATCCCAAAATCCGCATTGCAGATGGGGAATCCGTATGTTAAATAAAAACGTCTTGAATGCTAAAAGACAAAATACTTCAACTATCGACTTGAGATAATATGTCATGTGTGTGTGTGTGTGTGTGTGTGTGTGTGTGTGTGTGTGTGTGTGTGTGTGTGTGTGTGTGTGTGTGCGTGCGTGCGTGCGTGCGTGCGTGCGTGCGTGCGTGCGTGCGTGCGAGCGAGCGTGCGTGCGTGCGTGCGTGCGTGCGTGCGTGCGTGCGTGCGTGCGTGCGTGCGTGCATTCGTATAATCTATTACGCCGGTATTTGCAGGCTCGGGACGTTCTTCTCTCCCGGTCTCCCCGTCTTCAACGTCTTCAAGCTCGTCGTCCTAATGTACGTCCGCAGCTGGGCCGTCATCGTGTGCAACATACCACCAGAGGGCGTGTTCCGGGCGTCGAGGTCCAATAATTTCTTCTACGCCATCCTCATCCTGATGCTCTTCCTCGTCACCATCCCCATTCTATACATCATCCTGCAGCGGCAGCCCTCTTCCGACTGCGGGCCATTCAGGTGAGTCCTCCGAGTGTGGGTCGTTCAGGTGAGTTCACTGACTGTGGGCCGTTCAGGCGAGTCCTCCGACTGTGGGCCGTTCAGGTGAGTTCACTGACTGTGGACCGTTCATATGAGTTCAACGACTGTGGACCGCTCACGTGAGTCCACTGACTGTGGACCTTTCAGGTGAGTTCACTGACTGTTGACCCTTCAGGTGAGTTCACTGACTGTTGACCCTTCAGGTGAGTCCACTGACTGTGGGCCGTTCATATGAGTTCACCGACTGTGGGCAGTTCAGGTGAGTCCATCGACTGTGGACCGCTCACGTGAGTCCACTGACTGTGGACCCTTCAGGTGAATTCACTGACTGTGGACCCTTCAGGTGAGTTCACTGACTGTGGGCCGTTCATATGAGTTCAACGACTGTGGACCGCTCACGTGAGTCCACTGACTGTTGACCCTTCAGGTGAGTTCACTGACTGTTGACCCTTCAGGTGAGTCGACTGACTGTGGGCCATTCGTGTGAGTCGACTGACTGTGGGCCGTTCGCGTGAGTCGACTGACTGTGGGCTGTTCGTATGAGTCGACTTACTGTGTGAGTCGACTGCCGTTCATATGAGTTCACCGATTGTGGGCCGTTCATGTGAGTCCACCTACTGTGGGCCGTTCAGGTGAGTCCTCCGACTGTGCGCCGTTCAGGTGAGTTCACTGACTGTGGGCCGTTCAGGTGAGTTCACTGACTGTGGGCCGTTCAGGTGAGTCCTCCGACTGTGGGCCGTTCAGGTGAGTCCACCTACTGTGGGCCGTTCAGGTGAGTCCTCCGACTGTGGGCCGTTCAGGTGAGTTCACCGATTGTGGGCCGTTCAGGTGAGTCCTCCGACTGTGGGCCGTTCAGGTGAGTCCACCTACTGTGGGCCGTTCAGGTGAGTCCTCCGACTGTGGGCTGTTCAGGTGAGTCCACCTACTGTGGGCCGTTCAGGTGAGTCCTCCGACTGTGGGCCGTTCAGGTGAGTTCATTGACTGTGGGTCGTTCATGTGAGTTCACTGACTGTGTACCGTTCAGGTGAGTTCATTGACTGTGGGCCGTTCATGTTAGTCCACTGACTGTGGACCGTTCGTGTGAGTCGACTGACTGTGGGCCGTTCGTGTGAGTCGACTGACTGTGGGCCGTTCGCGTGAGTCGACTGACTGTGGGCCGTTCGTGTGAGTCGACTGACTATGGGCCGTTCGTGTGAGTCGACTGACTGTGGGCCGTTCATCTGAATCGACTGACTATGGGCCGTTCGTGTGAGTCGACTGCCGTTCATATGAGTTCACCGATTGTGGGCCGTTCAGGTGAGTCCTCCGACTGTGGGCCGTTCAGGTGAGTCCTCCGACTGTGGGCCGTTCAGGTGAGTTCACTGACTGTGGGCCGTTCATGTTAGTCCATTGACTGTGGACCGTTCATGTGAGTCTACTGACTGTGGACCGTTCATGTCAGTTCACTGACTGTGGGTCGTTCAGATGAGTTCACCGACTGTGGGTCGTTCATGTGAGTCCCCTGACTGTGGGTTGTTCAGGTGACTTCACTGACTGTGGGTCGTTCAGGTGAGTCCACTGACTGTGGACCGTTCATGTGAGTCCACTGACTGTGGACCGTTCATGTGAGTCCACCTACTCTGTACCGTTCAGGTGAGTTCACTGACTGTGGGTCGTTCAAGGGAGTCCACCTACTGTGTACCGTTCATGTGAGTCGACTGACTGTGGACCGTTCATGTGAGTCGACTGACTGTGGACCGTTCGTGTGAGTCAACTGACTGTGGACCGTTCAGGTAAGTTCACTGACTGTGGACCGTTGATGTGAGTCCACCGACTGTGGACCGTTCAAGTGAGTCAACTGACTGTGGAACGTGCAGGTGAGTTCACCGACTGTGGTCCGTTCATGTGAGTTCAGTGACTATGAGTCGTTCAGGTAAGTTAATTGACGGTGGGCCGTTCATGTAAGTACACTGATTGTGGTCCGTTCATGTGAGTCCACTGACTGTGGTCCGTTCATGTGAGACCACTGACTGTGGGTCGTTCATGTGAGTCCACTGACTGTGGGCCGTTCAGGTGAGTCCACTGACTGTGGGCCATTCAGGTGAGTCCACTGACTGTGGGCCGTTCAGGTGAGTCCACTGACTGTGGGCCGTTCAGGTGAGTCCACTGACTGTGAGCCGTTCAGGTGAGTCCACTGACTGTGGGCCGTTCAGGTGAGTCCACTGACTGTGGGCTGTTCGACACGTGAACCCTTCTATTACGTTTCCAGCATCTGTATTTAACGTATGAAACACAAACACAACCATCGTTACAGGCCATCACACCAGAGTCGAACACAACCATCGTTACAGGCCATCACTCCAGAGTCGAACACAACCATCGTTACAGGCCATCACACCAGAGTCGAACACAACCATTGTTACAGGCCATCACACCAGAGTCAAACACAACCATCGTTACAGGCCGTCACACCAGAGTCGAACACAACCATCGTTAGACATGTTCAAAGTAATACTGCAACATACAACAATGTGTGCCTAACATCAGCCCTCAAACACACCATCAGCCCTCAAACACAACATCAGCCCTCAAACAAAACCAATACCAGACGTTGAGAATTTTATTTGAACAGAGACTACGAGCGGTCATATGAGATCTTGATGGCTACCATCAAGAAACACTTACCGAGCTGGCTGGTGGTCATACTCGACTACATTTCCTCGGCTGGAGTCATCATACCTGTCTTTATACTGCTCGTGTAAGTAATTTTCGTTCTGCTTCAGTAATCGTAATTTATCACCTCATTTAGACCCAAACGTCGACCTGTAACGTTTTGTTGTACACACTTTATAATGGCTTTGTGATCGCAACGAATAATATACTTTAAGTCTATTAAGCGGATGACTCACTTAAGCGGCGCCTTTTAAAACAGTGGGAAAAGGGAACGATTTTGATCCAACCATCGATGTATTTAGCATCTCGGAAAGGAGGCTCAAAGCTTAGTCACCCGTGATGGTGCCGTGTTTAGTCACCCGTAACGGTGCTGTGCTTAGTCACCCGTGACGTTGCCGTGCTTCGTGGCTTAAAATCATATCCCAAAGATAATGTCACTTCCCCATGTACACAACTGGTCCCATTCGATATATTTATTTCTATTAAATGGCTGGTTCTGTTAAGTGGAGTTCACTGTACCGTCACTGCTTCATGAGTCCCGACTGTTGCACTTTCAGAATATCATCCTACTACCTCTTTGTGCTGAGCAAGTCTCTCAACCGAGCAAATGCAGACCTGATGGCTGCCTTACGCTACGTGAGTGTTTCTTCATGTATTCCCCATCGAACACTTCCGCCGGATGCTCCCAGCATTGGCCAGTTTGGGTGAATCGGTTGTTGGGGTGTAAGGGTAATTTGTTGGGGTGTTAGGGTAATTTGTTTCGATGTTGTCCGTGCGCACACACGCGTCTTTTATATTCTTCTTCGTTCCCACCAAAAACAGGGCTAGTAGACATTTTTAAGGTTTTCGTTTCAGCAGAACACAGAATCACAAGTAAAAATCCACCGTGTGATTGGATGACGTGTCAAGGAGTGCTGGGCGTGATGATTATATACTTTTTACCACGGCCCCAGACGTGCCAAATCTGCTAAAAAGATCTCAAATCTCCTTCATTTTGAACTAATTCATGCCATTTTAACAGCCACATATAGTTACATGCTTTTAAAGCTTTCCCCCATTTTTGCCCTGTCAAAACTTATTTAAAATGCACCAAGCGGTAACATTGAAAAGTGGCCAATGAATTCATGGAATGTTGAAACCTTCATTAAAATAATTCCGCACCTACACTCTCCCGGTTATTTCACATCCACAAGAGAATATAATTCCTCTTAATTATTTAACTTGGTACCTCTGCAGCCGCGTAACAGGATAGAAATACTTAAATCAACCACATTGATGTATCTGTCTTGTGCTATGCCGAACGTTTAAATTGTTCACATTAATCTGACCTTCACCCCAGGACGGTTGTAGCATTTCCATTTCCAAAGTTTTCGCCAATATTATTTGTTTTCAGCTGTGCTTAGCAGGGTCAGTAAACTGCCTGGTCAATTCGTGATTTTCTATATGTTGTCCAGCCAGTTTTTCCCCCGCGGTTTTTGAAATGATGTTGTGTCCGGTGATGTGGCCTTGTTACCCGGACTGTAAGCCACATCCTACACACAAAAACAGCTGTGGAAATATTTCAATTAACGCGTATCGTAGCTCGAGAATTTCTAATGCGTTAACTGTTTCAGGAAATGACGGAAGGGAAGAAGAAGATCTACGCCATGGGTGAGTGGTGCAGCACAGAACGCGCACGAGCTAGCCTCCATGCGTCTTCTTGCAATGTTAAGATATGTTACGTTAGCTTGGTTGTCAGCTTTCATGCAACTGTGCGTTCAAAAGTAAACAATAATTTAACGTTTGACTAGGTGCTTCTGGAAGTATGTATTATAAGTCTTACGTATTTTTCTAAATTTGATGGTCTTACCAGAGAACGAGATATTCCTTGCGATGTTATGCGGTTTTCACAAGGCCGTTTTGTATTACGGGATATTGGCCGCGTTTATCAAACAATTTGAGGATAACACGTCTGAAGATTAACCCTCGCCGCAAATATTTTAGCTGTGCGCAGCCAGCTGCGCCTAAGTCTCGATTAATCCAATCAATATATCTGTTATGGGCTCGTTTGCGATATTGGGGATTTATGGTACCAGGCGTGCACCACGATATAATGTGAGCTGTGTGTGATGTCATTCTACTGTACGTTGGTGTAGCTACTGCATCGAAGACCAACGACCATCGGACCAGATGAGCCAAAACCCCAGATGGCCAGCGGACATGGAATACACTGGCTCAGCGAGTTCAACGAGTATTTATATGCGACTGTGTCACCCGCTCTCCGGGTTTGTCAATTTTGTGTTATATTTTAAACATATAGAGCATGCAAGTTTCTACCACATTCAGTTGTTATAGGTAATATGTAAACAGGTTATTTTAAAAAAGTGCTACTACTAATAATATTATAAGAACACCCAGAGAAATAACGTGTAACTTCTGTAATAAGTTCTTACAACAGGCGCCAAGAGCCGTTTGGACGATTCTTGCGTAAGCCATATGATTTGTTGACACAGCGGACGCTCGCTATTAGGACTCCCTATGCAAAGAAACTCCACTTAAAAAGAACAACTTTGAAATGCCCGTTCTGCATTTTCCATATAGAGTTTGCATGTACCTTCAAATGCACATCTCATGACCATGTCGTTGTTTGAACTTTATAATTAAGTTTGACCATTACTCAAGGGCTTGCTTGGTCTTATGATCAGCATGGTTAAAACGATAAAATATTCTTTCTAATTCAGGATTGCAATTTAAATACGAGGTTTAGGAGTTTGTAAAGTAGATGCTTGATTGTTTGTAATAATGTATAGATAGAGTATTCTAGTGTGTGTCCTAACTGAATGTAATTTTTCAATGGTTTACTACAATTCACGATTGGTTATTTTGCTTGCTAAAATGTTTCAAATAAATTGCTATTTAATGCATGTAACTATGTTATGTAACTATGTTATGTAACTATGTTATGCTGATTTCACCTCTTTTTCGATGTACATTCATTATTTCAAATGAGTACAAATACAAGAGACCACTTGCTATCAGAAATCTTAATCCAACACTGTTCTAAGGAGTGTGTATTGTAGTCACAAATATAACCACATTATATTCAGGGATATCCTATTATTATCATCACACTCGATCATTTCCAAATCTGAACACCATTTTTCTCACATAACACATGATCAGTACAATAACTGAACATTTGGAACACATAAGGCCAGTGTTAAGAACACATACATCATATATTTTATGGCCACCCATTGTAAAGAAGAACATTCATATTTAACAATAACGATGCCATCACGTTTCAGTTCGTAAAACGCACCAATTGGTACTGAATTATAACAAAATTAAATTGCCTTGTAAAACCACGATGAGAACTCATCTCAACAGCAACAGTCTGTAGAGGTCAAGCCAATTTTAAAGAAATAGTTTTTCTACAGACATTCCCTCCCCGAGCTGTGTCTCATGTTCTGTATGGACAGAACGGTCAGTCAGTGACCTGACAATTGGACATACAGCTGTCTAACATACAGCTGTCTAACACTACATCTACTATCATACACAGTATCATTTTCTTCACGTCACATACACCAACCAGTGTCTACAGAGAGTTGGATTCGATATCTTCTAGATAGAGACCATCGCAGCAACATATATATTTTGTCAACGAGCTAGCATCAACACTGTTGGCTCCTCCGCAGTGGTGTATTTCCCAGTCATTGACCAATCGGTTGCTGCCTATAGCAAGACAGGTATGTGTAGGACTCTCAAGTCAACAACATCAATCTGAACATGACGATCACTTCTTGGGGGGAGGTCTGAAAGGCAAACAAATCTCAGTGTTAACAAATACGGATTGCTTTCGAAAGTGTGTTTGCAAAATACTGGTCCTGCTTCACTGGCACATTTTTATTAGGCACAGAGGAACGTATGGATGTACGCTTTGCAAATTATGCACAATAGACTCTAACAGAATCAGTCGTTTAGTGCAATGATATTTAATGGCTGGGACGGAATCATTCCCTATTCTTGTTGTATTAAAATGTGCCACTTAAGTGAATCAGCCGCTGAATAGAAACAAATTGCTCACACCTGTGATTCTATAAGTGGAGTCCACTATACCATAGACTGACGCAAAAACTACATACAGTGTTGGGCACGTAGCCCCAAGGGTTGTAGTTTCTGGGACAGGGAAAGTGACCAAGGAACAGGATCACACCTGTATACACAGAAGCAGGCAATTCATAAAGGATCCTGGACATACAAAAATAGCTATTTTTTGTATTAACAAATTTGCCGACTTTTGAGAAAACCCCGATACACAGCAGATGACACGAATACTATCTCAGCATTCACCTGTACTGTCCGACAACTACAGCATGATCTCTCTCGAACGGCTCTAGCGTGATCTGTTCCCGTGGCTTGATCTTCTCTCCTCTCAGTTTGTTCACTTCGCTTGCAAACACGGCTTCTGAAGCGGCTGTCGAGTCAATGCAGTTCGCCTGCAAAGAAACATGTCACCTGTCAATGGCTTTATCAGGTGTTAGACTTGAGGTCAATTCCAATTCTGGAATTGCCATTGGAGTTTTTTTTAAAGTAATTGCAAATAGAGAAAATGTAATTGGTATTTTCAATTACATCATGTAACGTTTTAATTCGATAAAATATAACGTGATGGGTATTTCATATTTGTTTACCACTGAGTGTTTCTAAGGTTGCTCTTACTGTTATTTTGATATGGAATTGATAATTGAAATATGTATTTTGTAAATGGTACGTGTAACTGGTGTACAAATGGAATTGAAATAATGTAATGGACCCAAGTCTGTCTGGTGTTCTATGGTGACATTCACTTTTCCATTGCATTGACAAATATTCACATCTGCAAGTCTGATGGCTTTGAATGCACTCGTGCATACCACTACAAGCTGATGACAGAAGTAGTTCAAAGTGGAAGATTCTTTATGCATTTATCACATACATACGATGCATTCAAAGCTCAAACATATCTATTCCACTAGTACACTCAAACCAGTAACAAAATGTCTGGAAAACATCTCTGAAGCTGGTTATAAATGTGTGTGTTTAAATGAAAGGAGCATAGTAAATAAGAAAAACGAATTAAACATTATGGTAGAAGATATTGACCCTCACATAATTGGTATAACCGAGTCATGGGCCAGCACAGACATAACAGATTCTGAATGAGGACTGACAGGATACGTAATGTTTAGGAGATCGAAAAGGAAAGAAACTATTCAGGCTTATGAAATAAAATTAGAAAGGGAAGCAGATTACGATGAAACTGTTTGGTGCAAAATAGTTTCAAGAAATTCAACATTAACTATTGGATTAGTTTACCGAAGTCCAAACATAAATGAAGAGGATAACACAAATGGGAGATTTTAACCATGGACACATACAATGAAAAGAGAATACAGGGGGTGAGGACCAACAATTTCTACTTTTAAACCATGATAGCTTCCTTACTCAGCACGTGCTAGAACCAACGAGGAGAGAGAATGTATTAGATATAGTTTTGTCATCACAAAAAGAATTAGTGGACAATGTAAAAATACATTAACCATTGGGTAACAGTGATCATAATAAAATACATTTTGACATCAAGGTAAAATCAGAAAGTAAAAATAAAAATACTTACAGGAGAAACTTCCACAAAGGTAACTATGAAGATATGAGAAAATACGTAGCAAAGCTAGATTGGAATAACATGCTGAGG
Organism: Lamellibrachia columna; assembly: GCA_963662155.1. Classification (NCBI taxonomy): domain Eukaryota; kingdom Metazoa; phylum Annelida; class Polychaeta; order Sabellida; family Siboglinidae; genus Lamellibrachia; species Lamellibrachia columna. The sequence goes on from OY759272.1 coordinate 31,850,417, forward strand.
AATAAGACTGCAATTGACTGTTGGAACATTCTAAAATATGAAATCGAGAGTATCATTGATAAATACGTTCCCTTGAAAAAACAAGGAAAACGGTCTAGAAAGAAACAATTGTCAAAAGAAGCTATTAGAAAAATAGTGTTCAAGCAAACTATGTGGAGGGTTTATAGGCGTACCAGAAAGATGAAGACTGCAAATTACAAAGAGGCACTTAATGCAACCACGATTGAAATTAGCAATCTAAAAGAGCAAAAACTTGCATGTAACATAAAAAATAACAGCAAGAGTTTTTATGCATATGTCAGGAGTAAACAAAACGTACGAGACAAGGTTGGACCTCTAGACAGTGCATGAAATATAATATCACAAGGTTTTTAATGGTGGAAGACCTAAATGGTTACTTCAGTTCAGTGTTTACTATTTAAAAATTCTAAGAAATGTGTTATAACAAACTAATTATTTCATCCAAATTGCCTGCAATATCCACAATTAGGCTAACAACAACGATTAAAACATAAGCATATCGAAATTTTATAACCGTGCTGTGACCACGACTTCCGTTTAATTGGGTTCAGCCTACAGTTACATTTCCCATTGGTGGCCATGTTAACGTTTTGCAAAATTATAAGAAAACGTGACCATCAAAAATTCGAAGTCTTCCCAGCCGCTGTCATCATCCCACTGACATGCTGGTCGAGTTTTGTCAAAATGAGACATTTCTAACTCTTGTAATATGCCTGTATGTGCGATACCCCTCAATGTTTACCAATGTTGGCATGAATTACGACGCACACGTGTCTAATCGCAAAAAAATCACAAATATCCTTCCGCCTATTAAAATCATCTAAAAATCCACCATTTCACTCGCAACAGCTTCCGCCAGCAAACCTGGTAATGTCTGTGCACAAATGCACTTATGTCAGATTGTATGAATTTTTTTAAATGTGCTATATCCAAACTTACTATGCCCTACATTCGTGTGTAACACACCAGGAAGTCTGAGGCACGACCCCTGTAGCCTAGACTACACCAACAGGGTAGAAGCCTACCTTTATGGAGATGACAACATGGCCGCCAGTTTTGAGGAAGTTGTGAGCGTTGATAGCAACGATTCGCGCCTGATCTGGCTGTGCAACATCAGCGAATATTGTGTCAACCATTCCTATAACACATGGTACAAAATATAAGCCAGTGAGTTCCAGTGTCGGATGTTCTTTTTAGCCACGCATTGCACAAATCTGCTTTGCATTGCATGATGGGATAGAAAGTAACACACTTTCTCACTGTCATATTTTATTTGAACTAAATATGACATAAGTTATCATATATAAACTTTGTACCCTCTCATCTTTTTTCCTCATATTTTATAGGAACCCAATATGACAAGTTACCATACATAAATTTTGCTCACTCTTGGCATACGATAAAAAACATGTATGTTGTCACACGTATTCACAAAAACTAAAAATGTCAACCTAAGAAAGGTTATGTCCAAATGTCTGGAACAAGTGGAAATATTGTGTTATATGTCCATAGGACAGGAGTATATTTGTAGACCTGACCCAATAAAATGTTGTCTGTTGTACACAGAAGAAATTGAGAAGAATTTGTCATGTTGGTTTACTGAATGTGAAACTGCCCAGGCCAGTAAAATGGTTGTCTGATGGATATCCTGATACAATAGATTTTTTAAACATATTTATCTTAAAAACTGTATTAATTTGTGAAGCACTGGCATATATGGCATATGTTGAAAAAACTGCTTATAACAGAAATAAAAAAATATATATACAGGAATAAGACTACATTGCAAAAAAAGGGGAAAAAAAAGACTTCTTATGGACATTTGTTAAATTTTTCTACATATAGTCCACTACTAAACAGAAAACCGACATTCCAGACTGCATGAAGTGACCTTTACAGACAGCTTAGAAGTAATTGGTGTATGTAACTTACCGACGAGCATCCTGTACTTGTGTGGGTGGCGGGCATCTTCAATGATGGGAATGATATTTGTTCGTTTCTTAGCCACGTTGATCAAGTCTCGACCACTGCGATGTGAGAACTCAACCGCATACACGAGGCCTTCCTATAACAGCAATATCACTCAAGTCAGATTGGCAAGAGTTCCATCTTCGTGGTCTCACTTCAGTACAAATACAATAGATGTAATTTCTGGAGCCAGAAATGAAAGAATTTAAAAGCTGCCTCCTCAATTCAATTATCCCATCATGAATCTGGTTAATTTGTTCAAATCCGCACTGTGTGAATACTTTAAGTAACATACAGTCGGTATTATAAACAAGGGCATAACTTTGTTAAACCATCAAAAGAATTCACTATGATCGTCAGGCGAGTTACTTGCAAAGGTGAATAGTCTCAATGAGATCACAAAAGTGTGCTGTTGGCTTTTACGTAGAGTGTTGGTTCAACCAAACTAAAATTAATTGATAATAATAAAACAGCATTTGTATGCGACATAAATATGACTGCTTTGGCCATTTAGTGGCTACTTACAATACTAAGATGTGTATACATGAATTTTAGATAAAGAATGCATTAAAATAACATTGACAAATAAAAATAAATTGTTTGTCCGATGATTTCATCAAAACTAAATGATTTCATCAAAACTAAATGATTTAGCATTTTGTAGGCTAAAGAGGTTTGATTTGTGAAACGAGCCTGAAACTAGATGAAATTTTTTTTTATTGTGGTACTAGCTTAATACATGGAAAACATTATAAAACTTGAATTCACAAGTTTTACATGCAATACTTACAGGCCCAACAATATCAGCAACATGGCTGACCGTAGTTCCTGATGCTGCCCCCAGGTAGAGCACCTTCTGGCCCGGCGCCATATGAATGTTGTCAACTCCACCCAAAATGGCCGCCGCCAACTTGGAGCGAAAAGGATTCCATGCTCGGTATTCTATCTTTATTTCGTTTTCCTTCAAGAAAAATTAAACCATTGCAGATGAAATGTGACGAAGCAAAATAAAAACAAGCTACCACTTCAGAAACAGGTGTTAGTTTTAATTGTTTAGGGACGACAGAAATCACATTTACACGCATTCATGAAATAAAGTAATTCTGCCCACCAGTGGTCGACAAGTAGACTCCACATTGTTAGTAAAATTACTTCATTGCACACTGCCCTCATACATTAAGATAGTTTTACTTGAAATGTTTAAATACTGCTAAATCTTTACAAAATTTTGCAGATGAAATGTGACGAAGCAAAATAAAAACAAGCTACCACTTCAGAAACAGGTGTTAGTTTTAATTGTTTAGGGACGACAGAAATCACATTTACACGCATTCATGAAATAAAGTAATTCTGCCCACCAGTGGTCGACAAGTAGACTCCACATTGTTAGTAAAATTACTTCATTGCACACTGCCCTCATACATTAAGATAGTTTTACTTGAAATGTTTAAATACTGCTAAATCTTTACAAAATTTGAGGTGATGGGACTACAGAGAAGTGGCAATGATGCACAGGAATTATTAAGTATGAAAGAAGACACAATGTATGTTATAAATATTTACTCTTGTCACATATTGACTGAAATGCTTCCAAAATGGAATAAAAATAATGCTTCCTTTCTAGTCATAGCACACTGGTTGATTCTGTCATCTACTGGGAATTAATCTATTTATATGCTCACGTGTATTTACAAATCAGAACTGCTACAGAACTTACAGAAGACACGATAAACATCAAAGTTCACAATTGACTAATACAAGCAGTTTAACCACACCTACCTCTACGACAATCTTCTTCTCTCCGTAGACAACCTCTCCTGGCACCAAGTTCTTCGTCACTAAAACGTCCTCTTTACCCCGAGCAATGAAGACACCTGCAAGAAACAGCCACATCCGCACATCAGACTTCATGACTTGAGGTGCACAGTCACTCTCATTGCGCACCTCTCGACTCATCCTCATTGGGCAAATTACAAATGCACCCCGGACTTTCAAACCAGATTTTTATACAAAACATGTATTATGATACAATTCCATCCACAAAACCATGGCTGCAAGGAATATGTTAAACTAAATTGGAATAAAAAAATTATATCTTTACGAGTTCCTGTTTCAATCATGCTGTACAAAATGTCCAACTCACTATCCATTAAAAATAATCCTTGACTATGGAACGCAAGAGGTGCAGTGACCATTTGTCATTCTTACGTTTTATTGCAGAGAACGTGAAGCCACTAGAGTCAATGCCAGAAATTGCTAGCTAACTTTTGCAAGTAGAATAATGACATTATTGTCTGTTATGAAGCAAATATTATACAACATGGTGATAAATCATGTTGGCAAAAGGAAACAGGAACTACTTAAAATATTAGAATTATTCATGTAAACAACAACAAACATTGTTTCTCAATCTCAATAATGTGGTACTAAATCAGTAAACTCACCCTTGTGTTTGTGTGGCTCCACGATGACCTTCCGTCCTCCTCGCATGCCACCTGGAGGCAAACACAAAAATGTAAATGACCATATATGGTATCAGGAATTGGGTAAAATTTGTATTGTATTTGAAATTTCAAATACTTTTTAAATATTCCAGAGTCGCTCATCGTCTCCATGGTTGACTTCTGTATGACGTCACCCACCTCTTACTGGGCACTGCAAGCAGCTGTAAATGTCTACCGCGGAGACTGGTGGAAGCAGTGTTCTACCTTAGCCCCTAAAAGATTCTGGTCAGCCAGACCAGCAACGTCCAACAGTTCCTGGTCTGGAAGCCAACGGCACAATGCGCGAGCGCAAACGGTCTATACAACAACATATTAACCACAAGCAGGTCAAAAATTGTATTGACAGCTAATTATTGTATGTCTGGTAGGTAGTAAGTGTTATTCTGATCATGTGTATGCTATTTGAGTTATCAGCTGACTTATGTTATGGTAACTGGTTTAAAACTTACTGGGCTTGTACTATAAAAGGTTTGTAAATTTTGCAATAAAAATTATAAAATAAAGAGGTTTTTCTACTGTTCATTCATTTTATGTATGTGAACCTGCGGTCCAACCATCCAGGACCCTTCTAAAACCATTTCTGGAATGTTAGTCAAAATCAGACTAAATTGCAGCTTTTCGTAACTCTACTAGTCTAGGTGGGCGTTTAAATTTTTCATGTGTACCCAGTATTGTCAGAATGCAAATGATCACCGGGTACATTGCGTTTTTTCTTTCGGTAACTGCTTTATGCGACACAGCAATAACAACAGAAGTCCCCTCTTAACCCAGTTTCTTTTTCAAACTATTGAAACTGGTTAAGTCAGATGTTGTTAGTATCATTAGTGTTTATCAGTATCGTATCACTTTTTTTCTAGATTTGGGCAGTATATTTCGGCTCGGTGACGTTCCCCCCCAAAAACAGCATGGTATGTTTAGCCACGAGTACTGCACCAGTGGTGACGCCTCGCTTTGATTCAACTACAAAAAACAAATATTTAATGCGCGCTCTTTGCGAGTGGCAAGTTTTGGAATAAAAATTTTCAGGTGGACATGTGACCGTAAAAAAACGCATTTTTTAACAGCTTGCTTCTTCCGGCGGCCAATTTTGATGATCAGCTGGTGAATACTGCCGTACAACGCTGTATTTTGTCCAGAAAAGTAGACGGTCATGCAGGCCACTAACTCAAAAAAGTTACAGAAAACAAGCAGTGGATACAATTTTGAGTGTATACATTTGTAATCATCGTCAATGGACTCAAATGTTTTCAGTATACATTTACAGCTGTGAAATGTCACAAATGTCGTACAAATTGTTTCTTTACAACTATGTATTGTTATATACCCTGATACACATTGTATCATGACACAAATATCATGCATACCATCATGGCTTATTGTATCACTACCAACATCAATATAAACCTGTGCATTTAGCCCCAACATGTGTAAATGAATTTATGCAACTTACCAGATGCATAATTTTTTTTATTAAATAACCAAGGCAGGTCTTTGCTAAACTTGCCCTGGGTGTCTGAGACTACACCTGAACTATTTGGCAAAATAAATTGTATTACTCCGCGCTAGCCAGCCAATTACGGCATAGCGGAAAGCAGTTCAAACAGGAGCCAGTAGCTTGAAACTTTCACTCCTGATCCAATCGCCGCATAGTGAAGTTTTTGAAATTGTCTCTCGAAATCCACCCTCCTCGCCACCTTTCTTCCTTACTTTGAATGTTTAGCTTAAAATGTGATTGAACATTGTTGATGAAATAGGAAGTTGGGAGATGTCGAAACCTCTTTCCCCACTTTTGGCTTTATATTCTCAAGTCTCAAGTGGTTATACTCCAAACAGCCCAATCTTGAGCTAACGCAGGAGTTTGGACCAACGGCTTTTAGTGTCTCTTCCGAAAGACACGGGCAAAGTGGGGTGAACGAAATTGCCCAAGCTTCGAAACGGCGGAGGTGGAATCGAACCACCGTCCTCTCGATCGACAGGCGGGTGCTCTAACCATTAGACCACCGCTCCCTACAGTTAGATGAACACAGGGGTTTGTCCCCTAGCAGTTGGTGTTCATGGGGTTTTCTGCATAGGCAGGCTTCCTGTTTCTTCATCGGTATTCTTGGCTTATGTTTATATAGGTTAGGGAAATGGCCCCACCTGTTTGTAATTAAATTTGTGTATTGGTGGTGGAATGTCTGTATTCTTTGCAAATGTTAATGACGACTTCTTGATGTATATATGTCAGGGTTGTTTGATTTAAATCTTGATTTAAATCACTCCAAAAAATAATTGATTTATGATTTTTTCTTTCCAATTTTTTAATCGCTGATTTATATGGCTCTGAGAAACTTGCCAGACAGGGTTGTAAATGTCTTTAGTTCCTACCTGGTTTGCTTTGTAGAACTCACATTCCTATTAATGTTCTTCCCAAAGTGGCTGCGTGATAAGCAGTGCACTTTGTAATAAAAAACTTTATTATTTGGCCCATTTTAATTCTCTACTATGTCGGACTTGCATTGGTTATTGCATAAATATCAAATATATAGTACAACTTAACAACATACTTATCTAACCTGCAGGAAATATTTGAAAAGTACTTGGATGACATTTGAAAAGTGTTTTGTTTTGCACCATTTAAAATGTCATTGTATTTGAAGAAATACAAAGTAATTGCACTTAAAAATATTTTCAAATGTATGCATGGCGTCCAATTGAACACATGAAGAAAGACAGAATATATCAAACCCTTTCTTAATTAAAAATTTACAAATGTAGCAATACAATGTTACACTTAGCAACCATATGATGACATCAGCTTGTATAATGTGTGCAAGTATGCATGTGTTTTGACAACAAAATATAAAATACTTACCCCTGCCACCACCGAATCCACCTCTGCCCCGGCTGCCACCCCTAGGACTGAATCCTGCAAAATATATGTTGTTTTTACACACAAAAAAAACATGTCCAAAGTTTAACACACAAAAATATCAAGTTCCAATGAAGATATCTAGCTCACAAACAATTCAATAATTGCCACATGGTGCAAAACAAATAGTGGGTGACAGACTTACCCCTTCCACCTCCACGACCCCCTCTGAAGCCCCCACGGTCACCTCCTCCGCGCCCCCCTCTGAAGCCCCCACGGTCACCTCCTCCGCGCCCCCCTCTGAAGCCACCCCCTCCACGTCCCCCGAACCCCCCTCGTCCACGGGGTGAATATTCTACAACAGAGAAGTGACAGTGAACTGATTTGTTGTCTCATAAGCAGTACCACTAGAGTATACAGATTGGTGCGTCTATGTGTCGTATTTTCCTTTTTCGTTACAAAATGTTCAACGTGGAAAGGAATAATGCACACAATGTTTGATTATCGTTTTCAAATTTGTTATAAGAAAAAAAAAACGAATATTAACTGTTATACGTGGTTTTGTAAAAACATCAACACGAAGATACTCAAACCATTTTATCGTTTTCACTGCATAAGAACAAAGAGCGACTGAAGCGCCACCTGTTTTGGCATCTGTTTCGTTGATGTGCTAAGCGGCCACACACATAATAGAATTATGAACATAACATGTATAACACACATATACATGGATGTATGTGTGTGTGTGTCCTATGTATTCCCTGTATTTATATATGTATATATGCATGATTATGTTATGTGCACATGTATGTTGCCGTTTCGCATACACAAATATGCATGCATGCATGTACCTATGTGTGCAGGTTTGTATATATACATATATTATTAATTTTTTTTATTATGTTTTGTCGCTTAGCAGCACTTCAACAAAACAGATGCTAGAACGAAAAACGAGTGGCACTGCAGTCGCTTTTTGTTTTGATGCAGTAAAAACGGTTCGTTGTATGACTTTGTTTTTTTTACCTTTATTACAAAAACTGTGTATAATAATCTGTATTTGTCTTATTGTGTCAAATCTGAAAATGAAAAATTAACTTTGTGCACCATTTTTTATTTTTACGATACATATTTGAGAAAAAGGAAAAGACAGCACATACAAGGACCCAGGTTTCAACACAACATTCTCTATGCACTGAAATGTGCAAATTCGAGAATAAAAAAAATTATTAAACATGTTTTACGCACATCATGTTTAACAGTTTTCATGTTCCATAGTTCAGTATGCATTGTGCATGGTTACGGGTGTCGGATGTTTTGGCCCATAACAGGTTCAGCCCATGGGCCGGACCAACCATTTTCATAACCGATGAACCGTGAAGTGTTTTCAGGCTCTGTGGGCCAAAATTATTAACTTATTCAAACTGGGAAATGGGGTCAGTGAACCTTATTACGTTCGCTGTTTTCGCTAATTGGACTGTTTGAGACCTGGGTGTTGTAACTAAAAAATGCTATGCACTAAGTTATTGACATTTTTGAACAAATGTTCTAATTAATTAATTAACTAATCTTGAAAAACATACAAATGCGTTAAGAATTAAATTGTTGTTTATTAACCCTGGGAGTGACCACTGGGCCGAATTCAGCCCGAATGATCACCCAATTTTGGTATCACTCTGTAGGAACAATTAAAATTTCTTATCACCAGTACCTCACACTGGAACAAATGGTATCATTGGAAAGCTTAATTACTCTTCGTTCTGATTCATATTTATTCATAAACATAGTCGATGATAGTTAATGACAATCTAGCCTACAAAACGCATCACATAGTTGGGGGCCATATTCGGCTGCTTTTACTACTCCACAGAATAAATTTACGTTTCCATTCATATTACCTAAATATGTAACATGCTATACCTTTGGAAAGCTCTATGATTGGCCTGTTCAAATACACGTAAATGAGCGAGTAGGCTATATGCAGCGAATGAAAAATCGTTGTTACAACACGTGTTGTCTGGGCCGCCTGAGCTTTTTATTTACTAATCCGCCATTTTGTTTTCTCACTGCATTCTGTGTAAGTTCACTTTAGGCGGGATTATTTCAAGTTTCCGCCTCAATATTTTGGCAAATTGAATGACAGCATCAGTGAATCACGCTATTATTATACTAGTTCAGACACTTTCAATGATACTGCAGGCTTTATTGAGGTAAATATCAGCAAGTTGCCATCGTGATTTCCGTCGGCTTCGACAGCCTGTACTGCCACGGTAAACAACGTGGGACCAATGGACCTGTCTGAATCGGCATAGTCCAGTGTTGGAAAAAATCATAAAAATAAGTTCTCAACATATTTGATTCATTATTGTTTTATTTTGTAGCTAATATGTATGGCTACATTTTTCTAATTGTACATAGGGACATACATACAGCCATTCAGTCATCATCATCAGTAATTATCTAGTAGCAGGGTGAAAATAAAAAATGTTGCTTTCTTTTTTTGATGAAATTCAAAAAGTAATATCTCCATAAGATTATGTGCTCTAGTTTTTATAATTTTTTTATAATAAAGTTTTTTTAGCAACAAAATGATATCTCAATCACATTTGTGCGATAATTATTAGCAATGTTAAAAGCACCCTTGTGAATAACTCCGATTTGCATACACCGTAGTGCCCTGCACAGGACGGGCTTTAGGCTCAAGTCTGGGCCTCTACTAAATTTATCAGGCTGGGCCTGGGCTAAAAAAATATTAAACACATTGGGCTTGGGCCGGGGCCTAGTGTTTGAGTGGGCCTGGCTTGGACCTAATAAAAATATTAAAGCAAAACCCAGATTACTAATTTTAATAAAAACTTATTATAAATGACGTCCCCTATTGCTACACTTGCATGTACTGAATGCAGGCATGCTGGAATGACCACTTCACACATTTGATGAAAAGAGATTTGCTCACAAAATATTTGCATACAAAGACATTTGTTCGTGGGGCATTTATTAACATTTTAAAAGTTGTGGATGCGTGTTTTGACAATTAATTATACAAGTATTGTATCGTTATTGCGGAGGATAAACTGAGTGTTGGATTCTCTGGGTATGTAGTATACTATGTGTTTGTACAACTGCATAATGAATTGCATAGCAATGCATACACAGCACGCACATTACACATTACTACTACATAGCACATACAGAATGCAGCCTTTTGCATAGATCTAATGGCCCCCATAAGTCCACTTGGCTGTAGCCTGCCCTAAATATTTACTTTAGACATATTTGCAGCTCTAGACATGATTAACCATCAACTTATCATCCTTTGATCTTACCAGTGGACATTCTATTCTCTAGGCCTTACCTCCAAATCTTGCTGCCTGGCTGACCTGCCCACCCCAATTGGTAGTTAGTACAACAACTTACATTACTTTTTCAGCAGACTAGGCTAGCGCTGCCGATCGCCCCACAGGTGAAATGGTTTCCCATTTGGCGCCCTCTAATCTGTAATTGCCCAGCAATAAGCTAATGATTTAATTGCCTTAACTGCTCTCGGCCAAAGTTTGCGTCCTGCGGGGCAGCTACAAAAATAATATAACCTGCAAAATGTGGGAGCTAACTTCCTCGCAGTTTTTCAATTTGTTATCGGTTAAAATGATTCATAAATGTACTTCGGCGGGCGATTATCGCGGAAAGAAACAAAAGAAAATGACGTAGCCACGTTTGATCAAGGCGGACTGGCTCGTATATTTTACGTGGCTTATTCACGATAGCAAAAAACTACGTCTTTTGCTACATAGTTTGCGTACATGCGAAAGCGAAGAACGTGTTTGTCATCGGGAAGGACTGCGCCAAGCCCAAGAAGACTTTGGCAACACACGAGATATCTACCGGCCACCGGAGATCGACGTTACTGCCGAAGTGCCAGAGACAGATGGACTTCGTCACTACGAACAATCACACGAAGTTGGCGATTATCGCCCATATGTGGACTGTGTAGATGCAAGCGAAGCACTGTCTCCCAACAGAGTTAAGAACGCTTTCATATGAGGAAGCCTTCAAGATATGTACGGTGAAGGAACAGCATCCCGGATTCACTGGGGTGGACCCTTGTATCATGGTGACGTTCTCAGTGTTGGAGATTTGCAGTGTGTGTTTGATTTTCTTGTATTGTATTCATAATTAAACATTATTATATTAATTTATATTGGCGATGTTTTCTTGTGACTATCTATAAGTTTAATATACATATATTATGTTTATATAATATATCGTATATTAGGCCTAATTAAAAAGAAACTAGTTTCTCGTCCGGACTTTTTTCGAAGATGGTCGCCATGTCTTAGATGCATTGCCTGCCATTCCATTATCAAATAAATTACTTTTAGTGGGAATGGCAGATGAATAGAAACATTTACGTAAATGTAATATGGCACATACCTGTTACACCGGAAAACTACTTAAATTGACTAGAAAGAAGCAAGACTAGGCTAGCGCTGGGCCTAAAATCTGTTTAGCCAATTTGGCTAAAAGTTAAAATTTTGTTTAGCCAAATGAGATTTTGTTTAGCCATTTTTTTTAAATGCAAAATATGACATAAAATAATATAAGGCCAAGTAAAAAAGGAAATTTGTTTCTTGTCCCCGTCCACTTCCTTTTTTATTTATTTACTTATATAATTCCAGTCTCAATCTCTATAAATGGCATTTATTAAATGCCATTCAGTTGTATGCCTGTGATACAAACTAATAAAACCATGGCCAAACGTACACGACATTCATAAATACATTCAACATTGTCAGTGTTTGAGCTAGGATGCGATTTTGCGACATTCTCGCGTTTATTTGTCTGTCGCATATTTTTGGAAAGTGCGCGACGCCGATGCCGCATGATTATCTTAAATATCGCACATTTTGATCAGTGGAGCGACACCTGCTATATTTGGAAATACAGTTTTTTACGGTTGTTGAGCATCTAATATTACTGTAAACTCATTTACATTTGCCCCAACCACTTAGCATTTACCTCTGACATCACTGATCAGTTGTCCAATCACGGAATTAGCCGCGCTTCCCAGATAGTGGCGCCACCAGATGGAATGTGGGCAATTTAGATTATGCATGCAAAATGGCGTCGAAGCGGCTACTGCTGCTGGGGGGGGGTGCTGGCTGATATGTGGTCATGCACAGCGGACTAAAAAACCAGACAGTAACCGAACTAAGATGTTATTGCACACAGTTTGTATATGTATATGCTATACGATTATATATTTGATGTTTATTAAGGTCATGCAACAGCAAATCAGCATTTGTGCACGTTACAGCGTAATACTAATTATACTGGTCGGTGTAGTTTTCGACCTACTTAATAGAATATGCCGTTTAAAAAAATCTGAAGAAACATTTTGTGTAAGAGATCGATATACCAAATCAGCAAAAGCTACTTCATTTATTCAATGCAAAAAATGTATTAAAACAGTTGTTTTGAGTTAAAAACTTACGAATATTGAACGTCTGAACCATGTCGCGCTAGTCGAGGAAACCGGCGGAATTCGACTTATATTTATGGCAAGCCGTACAGACAATCGTTTTTTTTTATTTTACCACTTTGTTCCAATTATGTCAACTTTTTATAACAACCAGGCTTGACATAGCACTTTATAAAACACATACACAAATATTTGCATTAAATATATAACGTTAATATAGTACATTTTTATGAAGCATTATCAGTACACATCACGGGGACACATTCCCCAACTTGGTGATCCTGGCATAGATGGCAATATTCTTCCCAGTCCACACTGCGGATGTGGAACGTGGATTTTCAGCACATAACATGCTGGGGTACAAGTTGTCTAGTCAGCAACTCAACATAATTGCTACAATGAAGCTAGAGGGCCCACACTGGCTGGAATTCAATTATGTTGAGTCCCTGGCAGCCTTCATGAAGGTGAAGGAAAGGCACCCTTACTGATGATGGCGTTAATGATTGGCTTGATCGTGAAAGCATTAATAAATATCATCTATACTGGGTGGCTGTACATCAACTGAGTATGTAATTAGTACCTCATCAACAAGCAGTTTTTACAGCAAAGTGTGAGTACAGCAAACTAGACAAGTCATATCTAGCATACAAAGTCCAGTCCAGTTTATGTGAAAATATCTGTCTGACTAATTAAAAGATGGAAAAAATGGTAATTAATGTTTTGATTTTGTGACTTTTGGCCCTTTCATATATCTTACTTACATTAAGGTTTCATGGTGTTTTTGTACAGTTGCCACTGCAACAAGTCACAGGTCAGTGGTGTATATTTTGGAATCATTATGCTTAGTGTTTAAAATGACCAACAGTCGTAGTATGCTGTCCCTTCAATCATGCACTCTGCATTAGTTTGTCCACTCCATTAGGGGTATTTTAATTGACTACCTTCAGTTACTAGTTATTGTTTATGAGCTAACTGTTTAACACAACAGAAAACATTAATATTTGTGCTCTGCCCCATGTATAATTATATATATATGTGCACACAGTATATAGATATATACAGTATATAGATATATACTGTATATAGATATATACTGTATACAGATATATATGCGTGTTAAATCAATTTTTATCACCGATGATTTATATATGTATATATAGATTGGTGGCTCTGATTAAAACTGAATGTCTCACTTTTTTAAAGAGGGGGAGACATGTGTCCCCTAAATTTCAAATCCTAGCTCAAACACTGCATTGTGTTTGTTTCTAGTCAATTTAAGTAGTTTTCCGGTGTAACAGGTATGTTCCATATTACATTTACGTAAATGTGTCTATTCATCTGCCATTCCCGCTAAAAAAGTAATGTATCTAATAATGGAATGGCAGTCTATATATAGCAATACACATCTAATGCATGTTCCATATTGCACCGAAAAAAACTACAGCTTGTCTTTTAATCAACCACAGTATGTGAGCATCGGGAGACATATGGGCCATCTTCGAAACTAATAGAAAAAATTCATAAATAGTAACTAATAAAGGCCTCCCTCTTCCTTTAAAAAAGTTTGGATGAGAAACTAGTTTCTTTTTTACTAGGCTTAATATACGACATATATAATATAATAGACGTATATTAAACATATAGTCACAAGAAAACATAACACCAACATAAATTAATAGAACAATGTTTAATTATAAATATAAAACAAGAAAATCGATCACACTGCAAATCTCCAACACACAGATCGTCACCATACAAGTGTCCACCACCACTACTTTGGTCTCTGCGACAGTGTCCACCCGTTTCACTAAACCAGTAAATCCAGGACGCTGCTCCTTCACAGTCCAGATCTTGAAGGGTTCCTCATATGAAAGCGTTCATAACTGTCGGGAGACATATGGGCAATAATCGCCGACTTCGCGTGATCGTTCGCAGTCACGAAGTCTATCTGGCGCTTCGGCAGCAACATCGATCTCTGGTGGTCGGCAGATATCTCGTGTTTGGCCAAGTCGTTGTTCGTGGGCTTGGCGGAGTCCTTCCCTTCCCGGTGACAAACACGTTCTTTGCTTTTGCATGCATGCAAACTTTGCAGCGAAAGACATGGCTTTTGCTATCGTGAAAAAGCCACGCAAAACGTACAAAACCAGTCTGCCTTGATCAAACGTGGCTGCATCGTTTTCTTTCCGCGATCATAGCTCGCCGAATTACATTTACGATTAATTTTAACCGATGACAATCTGAAAAACTACAAGGAAGTGAGCTAATATTTTATTTGTAGCTGCCTCGCAGGCTGCCCAGCAAGATGCAAACTTTCACCGAGAGCAATTAAACCATTGGCTTATCGCCAGACAATTATAGATTAGGGGGAGCGAAAACAATTCCACGGGTGACGGACAGCTATGAATAACGGGTTCACTGCCGTTTACACGACAATACGCTATTAAGGTGGCCATAAAATCGTTTCGCCATAATTGGCCAAGAGTTGTTTTTCCTTTCGCCAAATGGAAAACCATTTTGCCTGTGGTGCAATTGGCGATCGTCATCGCTAGCGTAGCAAGAAACAAACGCAATGTTGAATGCATTTATATGAATGTCATGTGCAGGTTTGGCCATGGTTTCATTAGTATCAGGGTTGAAAAAAAATCATGATTTAAAAAAAAAAAAATCTGGTATACGCAATGTTATAAAATATTTGACTATCAGGCTATCTGGTGTCAATACAGCTACACAAGTTTATCTCGATGCTTGTAAACAATTATTTGTGTTAAATTCATATAAATCAGCGATTAAAAAACCGGAACACAAAAAAATCATAAATCAATTATTTTTTTGGAGCGATTTAAATCATGATTTAAATCAAACAACCCTGATTAGTATGTATCAAATGCATACACCTGAATGGCATTTATACTTATTGAAACTAGAAATTGTAAATCAGTCTGCCAAAAGATTATTTAATGCAAGGCATCATCGTTCAAATCTTATTTTAGACTCTGTAGAATGCACATACATCCCTACACCTTGTATGATGAATAACGAGTGAACTGAAAGAGTATAACAGTACTTTGTACAGCAAATTTTGGACAAAGATTTCTTCACAGAACCAAAAAAACTTTTTTAAATAATCTTTTTCAATAGTAAATAAAAAATGAGGCATAGACAAAAAAGGAAATGGGCGGGGAAACTAGTTTCTTTTTTTACTAGGCCTTAACACATGTAATGTTTTGCATTTTGACGTTTTGTCATCTTAGTGTCTGCTAAAAAATGGCTACAGAAAATCTCATTTGGCTACAGAAAATTTTAACCTTTAGCCAAATTGGCTAAACAGATTTTAGGCCCAGCGTTAGCCTAGGTACACATTATACATATACAATGTTCAGATATTAATGTTATTTAATAAAAACAATACGTATATATTACAGTTTATTTGTGTTTCATTTTTGTTATAAGATCATAGGTTTTTCTTTTTCTGGGCCAAACGGTTTAAATTCTAGTTTGTGGGCCTCGGTTAGACATTTTTTTCACGTCTGGATTCTAACTGTTAATTGTGGGCCAGGCATGGGCTCAAATTACAGGCCTGTGCAGGGCACTACTACACCACGGACATTTATCATTGGTCACTCCTAGGATTAAACATATATGCAGATGAAGATACAAAGAAGTTTAAAACTTGACAATAGGCTAGAATTTTATTATTTTTCTACAACTATATTATTATTATTACATTAGCGTGTGATTGTGTACGAATGTTTATATGTGCAATCATAACTTCACTTTTTATCGAATCAGACAGTGGGCCGAAATGACTAGTCTCAGAATTCCACAACTACTGCTAACACTAATTCTGCTATTAGTGTGGGCTGAATTCAATAGCGACGCGGTTTTCGGTGAAGTAGGCTGAACCATCCATCTGCATGGGCCGAACCATCCGGCATGGGACGAACCATCCGCGACCCATGGTTACTACACGTGGGTCACCCCTATGCGGATATACAGGTGTATATAGCATGTTGAGTGATCATGTTCTTACGGCGACATTAAGGTGGGCCCGGACTCTAGACAAGTTCCAAATGTTTTACATCAATATAATCTATGAAGCCTATAATCTATCAGAGGATACCTTCATGATTTTACCCAAAAATTACATGTAGACTCATTAATTATTGTCCTTTCCTGTTTCTGTGACCAATTATCGTACCTTTTGTGTTGTGGGCAGCCAAAAACACAAACTGTTTGACGATAACAACAAACATGCAAATGCCGAAATGGAAACAGAGTGGAGTACGTTCAGCAACTAACAGTTAACTAAAAGGACCCCAAATGACGCCTTCTAACAAACATTGCGGCACAAACGAATCCCATTTCGGCACGGCGCACATGCTCAAAACAATTTACGCACACCGAAATGTACATTTTAAGGCCTCATTATGTTGAAAACACGTTTTCTCAAGCACACATTCAAAATATTGAATTGTAATTGCACATAGCAATGCTTCTATACATTGGCTTACTTTGTCACAAAAAGCATTATTAAATAAATACCTGAGTAAACCATATTTATCTGCAATCTCTTTCGAACACGAGGTGGCTGCTAAATGGCGCATGCGCAGTTGCAATTCTCGCATTTATTTCCGACCGGAGACTTGCCTCGGTTACGCGGGACACAGGGTCCACTCATGACAACTCTTCTGTACAGGGACAGGGGACACTCAAGTGACGTCACGTGTTGGTAAACTTGAAAGCCCTGGTACTTTAATTATTGTTTAGGTGCATAATCATCATTTAGCATTTATACATGCATGCACGCATGCAGGCAGGCAGGCAGACAGGCTGGCACGCACAAACGCACGAATGCACGCACGAACGAACGCACACACACGTACTCAACGTTTTCCCATTATTATTGTCACTATTAAATAAGCTCACAAGACCACTAGCTAGCGTCATGACCAACATTGTCCACGTAACGGGCTGTTACGCTGCATGACGAGAGCGCGTATATACGTACAGCTGCCATGTGCATATTAGACAACTCTAGCTTTGTTTTGGTTTGTTCCATTGATTAATGCAATATTATTTATATTACAAGTAGGTATAGACGTCACAACATTGCGATTAATTCGTAATGAAATGCTCTAATATTAATTAAATAAATTATATGATTTACCATTGTGTGTAGGATATGTCGATCGTTCTGCACGCAAACAACGGCTTTCTCCACGCTGCGTCACGATATGTATGCGGATCGGCAAGGCCAACATGCACTCAACAACATTGCGTTCTGTTATCGTAGACTAGTATAGGCCACTTTCGACGCCGCTCGGTAGTGTTTCACGACAGCTCTGCCAGGCACGGAGTCGTGAGTAATAGCCTGACTGGTGACTCTTTCAGAGGAGTTGGCGCTATGCTAATCCTAAGAGACGTGTTAACAATTACCGATTATCTGAATAAACAAGATGTTAGAAGTTGATATGGTTTTGACATAAATCATAATTCAATATTCAATTTGGGCACTTCGGTTTTGGCTCGCCTAGCTGGCCATTGTGGCCAACTGGCGTACGCTTGTGCGGGCGATAGCATACACATGTCAACTCTTCGTCATTCGCACGGAGTCTGCGCCATTTTGACATAGCCAATAAATCTCCGTCTCGTGGATTGAAATCTCTGTTAAAATCGCGGTTCGATTACACAATCATCCAGGCACTGGTACAGAGGTGCTAATTAAGTAACATTGCACCGAAAGCGGTAGATCCACCGTTTTTCATGATGTGAGGGCGGTTGATAATTATTTAAGGATCTGGCGTCACGGTCGTGAAGGGGGAGTGTGGAAGGGAGTTTCCCTCCTATCAGAATAATTATATTAATTTAATCTTGATGCATTTCTGTTGCATCTTCTAGTGGTGGTTTGGTGGTATATTTGGATTCGAAATTAGTACATGCGATGTTTTAACCTTGACATTTCGGTTTGGCGGTAGGTTTTTACTCGAAAGGTGTAGAGCAGTAGATTTTGTAGAAAAAGCAGTAGGCCCTATATTTTTACCGCTAAAGCGGTAGACTTGGTACGTGCCTCTGCCGACATACATACCAGGAACAGGCAGTTACTATATATGTTCAAATGTTGATAATTAGTTGCGTTATTGATCGCCTCATCCAGGAAGCTCAGCAAAGATCATGTAAGATATCTGGACGAAAAAACAGGTCGACGAAAGACTGGATACTGTCTCACAGTGCACGTAAAGGCACAAAATAATGTTTTCAAGATGTACTTGAAATCAAGTGAAGGGTGTGAAGGAAATGCAAGTCTTGTTTCTTATGCGCATATCAAATGGCTGGTGTATGGACAACACTGAAAATGATAATATAAATCGCTAGCCGTTGCAATGTCAACACGATAGTTATAAAACAAATCCAAGTATATCATAACTGCCACGCTTCGCTTCTTTGGCGAGACCATCGACGCAGACGTGCCGCCAATGGACCACGGCCTCGATACTGTCAGGGGTGCTTTGGCCTCGCGGACTTCGCCAACAGTTGTTCGCCATGTTGTTAAAACTAATTAATTGCCCCACAGCAACGCAGACTCTTAGCATTTTCCATGGATAACTGCCCTTCTCCGAGTAAAGGTGAACTGCAGCTCAGAATTACAGAGCTGTGAACATGAAATCTTACGGAAAATAAAGACTGCCACCATCGACTACAACAGTATGCACAGGCGTCCAGCATAACGATTCGTATTTTCTGTAAATAAATCGTCGAATGGCTAATATAATAATCGCAGTCATTTTGATCGTCACACGTTGACATGCATGCGAAAGAGATAGATACACGCATATGCACACGCACGGGGTATCTACAATATTTCCTGGGGGGGGGGCAAACATTTGTTTTTTAACGCCAGCTATGATGGAAACGGTGTTTCAGAAACAAACAATCACCAAGTACTACACTTCGCCACTAGGTGGTTATATATCTTTATTTATATCACCTATATAAAAAACATTGCTTCCTCCATTGTGAGTGGGAGGCTGCCCCCAAATACGCCGGTGAGCATGGACACGGGCACGCACGCGGGCACACGAGTGCACATGCACTATCATATATAGGTACAACCTGGCCTATCTTATATCAAAAGAAATTGGCGTCTCTGGTATATCAAAACAAATGGTGTAGCCTGCAACCACATTACCACGTTTGTTGAAGTTGAATTAATTCAGTTTTGCCTGTGACACACACATCAACGTCAGCATCAACACGATGACTCAAATTATTTGATTCATATCACCCGGCAACGTTCTATGAACTGACTAGTCTATATATTTGTTACGAGAATCATATGGTCGTATGATACCTCATCCAACTAATCAACTTCACCCAGCAGGCGACAACATAACTCGCACATTCAGAGCAATACTGGACAACATAATAGAGACAAGTGCATTAACAACTACCAGGAGATAGAAGTGAGAATTGGTTTCATAGAAAGCTAGGAATTGGTCTCAACCAACTATAAATGTAAATGTGTACAATATGCATGGCAAATTGCTGAACGGTGCGCGTTACGTGACTTTCATGGTGTCCACAAAGTCTCTCTCACATGACAAAAACATTTCCATTTGACAAGAATTTTCTTGTTTGTGGGACATCTTTAATATATTAAAGATATCCTATAAAAAACTTGCATTATAAAAAATTCATGTCAATATAAAATTTATGTTTTTGTCATGTGAATGAGACTTCGTGGACACTATGAAAGTTACTCGATTCAGCAATTTATTACACTCGACATGACATTGGTGAAAATCTCTATATTTTATATATATATATATATATATATATATATATATATATATATATATATATATATATATATATATATATATATATATATATATATATATATATAATATAATATAATATATATCTTGCCCCTCCCGTCATTGTTTAGTAATGTTTTGTCCAGGACGACAGAACACCCACACACTCCGGTCAAGCCGTTTCGCGGTTTCTCGTTGGGATGAATTATTTATATGTTTATATGTTGACGCACTTTCATGGTGTATAAGTGGCAGACGAAACACAGCGGCGCTCCGACGACACACACCGAGTAACTTCTCAACTCATTACACCTTATAGTCCTTTTAGAGTCGGGAAACGAATAATGAATGTGTTCTGGGAACCGCTGCCACTGATCCATTACACTTCGAGTCGATTGCTTTAAGACATACTTCATTATTTATTACGGCGTCTGTCGTTTGTCAAGCGCGACGCGTCCTCGCGGTGTTCAGCCGGTCACCGACCTATACCACACAATGTCGTATTGCGTAATCACGGTCCATTAAATTGATTTTTCTTTTGTGACTTTTCTCTAAGTCACCTTGCTGCACGACGACATGCCGTCAGTCGATAGACGCGTTGCGTGGCGAGTGATGATCCGATGACTTCAGGAGTTGTCGACGGCTGAAGGCAAGGATGGGCTATTCGACCACGGCGGTGCTGATTCAGCGGCCACCAGGCATTCTGCTTCGAGTTCTGTTCTTGATGTTTGTCGACTATGCAACCATTCCAGAAGGTAACATCACGCACGCACGCACGCACGCACGCACGCACGCACGCACGCACGCACGCACGCACGCACGCACGCACGCACGCACGCACGCACGCACGCACGCACGCACGCACGCACGCACGCACGCACGCACGCACGCACGCACGCACGCACGAACTGTTTTATTAATACATTTCTATACACAACCATGTTAGTTATCTATGTAATAATTATATAATTTTGTTTAACTGTAAAATTTTTCAGAAATCTGGGATGTGTGTGCTCGAATCTTCCTTTTCAAAAACGTGAGGACGGGCCCACTCCCGCGCCATTGTTCAACTTTTTAAAAATTTAATCATTAGGTCCACCTATCCAATATCGAGTATCGAATATGAAACCCACGGATTGTGAGAAACGCAACGATGTATAGGCCTACTTTTCGCGGGAAAAATGGCCATATTTAATATAACATAGAAATGTTATAAAATACTAAGAAATATCAGCGTCGCAATGTCCGGTCATAAAACATCAGCGCTCGAATTAAAAAAGATGACGTTATTTGGGAAGCATGGATGACCAATTCTTTTTTATTCCTGCATTCCTGAATTCCCGTTTATACAATTTCTAAAAGTAAATCTACTTCTGCAATAAATATTAAAACATTAAGTGTACTATTGTTAATTTATATGTAAGTTGAGATTGACAAGACATCACTTATAGCTCCCTACGACTTAGCCAATGAAAATCGCCGTACTTTAAAAGATTTTCAAAATGTGTTATTATGACGGGAAGACCAAATAGCTGGAGATGATCAGTCGATGGCGAAACAAAGAAGTTTGGAACCACCTGAAAAGAAATGAAGCAAATCAGCCAAAACCATAATAAATGTGTTGTTTGGGCCCTATTCTCCATCGGAGTGACGGAAATAAGTACACAAACTATAATGACAACACAATTGAATTAATATTTATAAATAATAATAAAAAATAAATAAAAACAATTAGATTAGGATCAGATGATCGAAGCTGTCTGGGCTGTCTTGCATGAGTGAACGATGAATGTAAATATACTGGTTGCTTGGATAAAAGTGTTTGATAGGTAAATGTAAATATCTTAAAAATAAGGCGATATCGGCAGGGAACCAATGCAATAATTTAAACGTTGAAGTTTCAAGATATCCTTGAGAGCAATATTATAATAAAGGGAATTGCAACAGTCAAGTATATTGCTAACAAGAGCAGTCGCAATAGTTTTGGCGACAGCAAAATATTTATACCGGCGAATATGACGAAGGTCACGAATGTTATAAAAACAGCAACGACAAGTTTGTGAAATATGCTGTCTGGTAGTTAAGTAAGATGAAAACCAGCTCAGGGCTGTGCCAGATATGCCATACCACATTGACAAGCGTTTAATGAGTATGTTATGGTCAATAGTATTAAAAGCGGCATATAAAATTACAATTACATTCAACAGTGAAATAAAGCGAAACAAGAGTCATGGCTTTGGGGATATGCACCTAAAAACATAATAAAAACTAACCCTATGGAAATAAATCAAGCCTATCACGCCAGAATGTGTTCTAAAAGTTGGAGATTCCGGTCATTTTTTTCCCGGTTGACTGAGGGCTGATAGCGCAAGCGATAAGAACATGCGCATTTCTGTGTAATCGGGGTAACCTAGATTATTGTGACGTATTAAGGCCGGCATACACAGAACCAACGCAAAGTCTCAAACAAACGTTCTATTTTGTCAGAGAGAGGACTAGTTTAGTAAACAAATGACAAAATATGTTACATGAATTGTAAATATGTTACATGAATTGTAAATATGTTACATGAATTGAACTTGGGCGCAAACAGCATGGCCATATCCTGTTGGCAAGTCTGGGAATAGGGGTATACAAATATATTTTCATTTTGCGAGTGAATATTGCCAGACTTTGACACTCGTGACGTAGGTTTATCCAACAGTATGGCACAACCTATGAAATTAAGATGCAGTGTATTCAACAAGGTTTTCCCAGTAAACCATTGCCGTGATATTGTTAATTGTAGTTGCAAATGGTTATGTCTTAATAAATCTTATAGGTGCATAGGCACAAAAGCATGACTTTGGTTTCCATTTAATCATATTTACAAAGCTAATTCAGTTTGGCTAATTTATCAACATTGTTTTATGTCTTTATTTATGTCAAATATATTGTGTTATAGACAAATACACGGCAGTTACATGTTCGAGGTTAAGTTGCTGCACAGGTACTTGGGTCGTGGTGGCGGAGTGGTTATAACGTCGGGTCCTAAACCGAGAGACCCCGAGTTCGAATCCTCTCGCTGCCCTATAGAAGCTTTGGCAATTTCGTTCATACCACGTTGCCACAGTTCACTCAGCGTGTGCCTGCATACAGACGGAGGTGGACAGCTGAACAAACAGTCTTCGTGCAGTAATTGCAGCGTGTCCGAATGCTTCCCAGAGAAGTCGAGATAGCGTTGGAATAATAATATATAACCACAGTTAGTACCAACCAAGAAATCGATTAGCTTTATATAGTTAGCTTTCTGTACCTAATATAACTTGCTCGTGTGCATTGGGTTGAGGCCGGGGACCATATACCCTGGAGTAATCTTAGACTGTTCCTGGTTGCCCCCAAGGATGTAGGTTTAGGGTGTTCGCATGAACCCCCTTTCTGCGAAACTTTTTTGGAAACGAACCCCCCACCCATTTGTTCGTTCTTTATCTGCCATATGAACAGACAGACCAGGTTCTAATCCATTGCACCGATGCACATCCAGACTGTAGATATTTTTACAGACATATATCCCCGTAAACAACAATTGAAATAGCAATCCCCCCAGTATTTTAACCACCCGTTAAGCACGAATTGTGAGAAACGCAATCTTGCTAACGAATTATACCCCGGTTACACGGTGCAGTATACGATCGGTATCCGTTAAGTT
Organism: Lamellibrachia columna; assembly: GCA_963662155.1. NCBI lineage: Eukaryota > Metazoa > Annelida > Polychaeta > Sabellida > Siboglinidae > Lamellibrachia > Lamellibrachia columna. The sequence continues at coordinate 31,874,739 of OY759272.1, forward strand.
ACAAAGTTATATTTATACGAAGCTGTTAGAGATCGGGATTACGATCGCGATTCCACATAATTTATATTTTTAATGTGGTTCATTAAAAGGATCGGTCAGGATGTTAGAAGAGCACTCACTCACTCACTCACTCACTCACTCACTCACTCACTCACTCACTCACTCACTCACTCACTCACTCACTCACTCACTCACTCACTCACTCACTCACTCACTCACTCACTCACTCACTCACTCACTCACTCACTCACTCACTCACTCACTCACTCACTCACTCACTCACTCACTCACTCACTCACTCACTCACTCACCCACCCACCCACCCACCCACCCACCCACCCACCCACCCACCCACCCACCCACCCACCCACCCACCCACCCACCCACCCACTCACTCACTCGCACGCTCCTTAGCTATGAGCGAAGCAGAAAATCGCGTTTCACTATGAATAAATCATAAAACACTCATAGAAACGCATTTACAACACAATTACACTTATAAACGCTCCTTATTAACGAACAGGTTTGACCGCTCATGAAGCAAAACATAATATTCATCATGAACTAGCTATTATCTTGACTTCACTTTTACGCAGAGATCCGTTGGCAAGTCGTTACGAGCGCTGTATTACGGCATCGCAAAGGTCAAAGTTGTTCTCGAAACGTTTGCTATTAAATTTGTGCCCAAATTTTAGGCTTATCTAACTAAATTGCACAACCGTAATCCTTTTTCCAGTGGTGTTCATTTCAATGCGGCATGTGGGCGACTATTTTTTCTCCACGCAGAGAACATAAATTGGTAAAAAATTCTACCGACACAATTGTGTCCACAAATTGGCTTCCCTAAACGGTCTCGTAAAGGTGTTTACACGACCGAAGTTCGGACCGCGATTCAACGCGACAATGTGTTGGCCGGTCAATTGGCGATTAGTCGCTCGTGTAAACCGATCTTAATGCTAGCTAATTGGGGTATTTGAGTTTTCAAGCATTTGCATTTATCTATAAAAAAAACAATCACAGTGACCCTTATTACTTCGGCTATGTTAAACCAGATTTAACATTATTTTTATTGCCTGTACAGTGAGGTATAACATTATATCAAAATAACATAAACAACACATGTTTCAATATAAAAATCCACAAAAAGAACGTCACAGTTGTACAATTTTTTTTGCATACACTGGAAAGTAAGGTTTCACTATCAATTCAAATACACGCGATTTAGTGTTCTTACAGCACACATGTCTGCGAACATCCCTCACTGTTGTATGACGAAAACGAGACGTCCCTACACAGAAGCATGCCCAATTAAAGATACAGTTCTTTAATTGTAAAATCATATTACATAATATATGCTAGGCCATAAATGTTGTACTTGTTTTTTTCACCTGTATCTCTTTAATTTGAGTATCATGTTTCCATTGCACGCTGAACAGCAAGGTCGATATTCGTAAACGTATAACGTTAAAATATTATATTGAAATGACTGTTCATTAAATACATTTGACCAAGATGCTATAATCGATATAGTTTATAATATGTAACATGATTTTACGATGAAACGATCAGACTGGACCTTTAAGACCTAAATACGCATTTCAGGAGTATTTTTTAAATTATTGTAGGCCTAGTCGTAGTCATGATAACAGGTGTCGCGAGTAGTTCCGTGTGTCGAGGCGATCAACACGGCAAGTCATCAGTGACATCATTGCGTCTTGCGTGCATGACACTACTCCAACTTGTTGTTGATATTACGTACAACGTCACAAGCAGGTGACGTCACAGGCAGATGACGTGACATACAAGTGGTCATTGACTTTTTTCAACGAATCGGTTATAACATGTCACAGTTTTTAATATAGTGTATGCGAAGTTCGATTCTTATGGTGGATAACGTCATTCGGTTCTGATGGCAGATAATTCCACTCGAGTCGTAACCTGGCGCATATTTTATGGCGGATAGCGTCAAACGACTATGACGTAACACCATTTTGTCTTGACGGCGGATGTTGCGTGTAGTATTCGTGGCATAACATCACTCAATTCTGGCGCGTAATATCGCACAAGTGACGTCATCTAAATCGCTCGAAATCTAGTAGCGTGTAAAGTCACTGGAGTCTGACGTCATACCGGAAGTGAACGCGTCGTCGAGTGTCCGTCACTTCCTCGCTGTCTTCCGGTTGGGACAACTCAGTGGAGCGTCTGCGTTCTTCCTGAAACCCTTGCAACACCTCCATGAATGTCTGAGAACCGGTGCGAGGGAAGGGGATTCTGGTAACCGGCGCCACCTCGGTCAATGTCAGTTCCCCCTTACGTCGGTCCGGGGCGAGAGAAACCCCGGCAACCGAGTGTCTACGCTCCCGTACCAATATTGACTGCAGCGGCTGTTTCGGTTGGCCGCCATTACAGGCGGAGCGCCGCCTGTTGGCGTTGAACTTATCCGCCACATTCGTCCAGAGTGACCGAGCGGACGTCGGCGATGATGGCGGCGGCGGCGGCGGTGGCGGGAGCGGCGGCGGTTGTGGCGGCGGTGGCGGCGGCGGCGGCGGCGGCGGCGAGGACCGGCCGGCCGGACTTCTCCTTCCGCTGATGTCCGCGCTCCTCACGTCGTCTCCCGGAGAGCGACGGGCGAGGTCTATGCCTATGCCAGACCCGGCGGTTAGCGTGTCTTTCGCCGTCGCGAGTCGTGCGCTGTTGCTCCTGGCCACAGCCCGGACGGCGCACGCGGCCGATGCCGACGCTCCTCCGTTCAGGCGTTGGCCATGGTCCGCCGATTGCACCCGGTAACGCTGGCGCTTCGTTGCCCAGTTCATCGGCAACGTGCTGGTCGGCAGGAAACTACAACGCGTCAATACTGCTTGCCTTGTGCTGCGCCGTGCTGCCCTGTTCTGTGGCACTCCTGTCTGTACGGAGCGTCCATCTGCGCCAGTATCGTCGTCTTGCAATGTATTTACTGGATTCTGCACCTCGCTGTCCCAACTATGACCAGTCACAGCGCGAAAACACCTGTCCGCTGACGAAAACAGTCCCGTGGAATCAACCTGTTGACTCGGTCGATTACATCGCATTCACGTTTGTCATGCAATCCCAGCCCATGTATGGCCCCTTCACTCTTACGCTACTTGGAACAATGCACCACGACGCTAACTCACTTGTCCGCTGCGCACAACAGCTCCACGACATCTAATATGATCGCTCACGGATCCTAGCGCCACGGCGGGTATGGTCGTAGCCTCGGTCCGGCATTCACCGCAGTGTTGCTTCAGCCGAACGGCGACCGAAAGCTGCTGGTCGTGCGCTGGCGACAACGACTCTCATGCAGCGAGCGATTTACGTCTTGGGCATAATCCATAATCCAGAGACAGCGGTGAATGAGAACTACTCGCCACGCGGAGTAGAACGACTGAATGCCTACACGAATTTGCATGACGTGCCTGTTGACTCTGAGCAACCAACAGAGCTGTAAATAAAACAAACTTTTGCCGCCGTACAGAGGCGATGTCACACAGTCCGATTCGTTGACTTACTCTTCTCCAAACGAGAAAATATATGGTGCCTGGATTTTTATTAATTTGTTTAGTATAAAACATTTAAATGGTATGTATTAGGTTATTTATTCTGCTCGTGATCGTGAATGCTGTTCTTCTGTTCTACACAACTACAGAAATTATGACCAGAATATGGGGCAGGAGACGCAGTGCACTGGGTTTGTGTGAACAGTGTCACGTGGCCTACTCTTGTTGTTTTTCCTCGTAGTTCCCTTTATGAAGGGGTGTGGATGACTAGTTATTGTTCTGCTGTACTGCTTTGTTGTTCACTGCTCCTGCTTCCATTTCTCACCATCTCTCGTCCTCCTCCGCCTCTGATCTCTTCGGTAATCAGTCTGTCTCCATCCGCAACAAGAGACCTGCCCATATCATCCGGCTTCTTACTATTGGGCAATAATGTCAAGATGGGTACCAGTGAACAAATATGTTGTTTTTACACTCTGAAATGCTCTGTACATTATCCAGCCAAAAAACATGTCCGCAAATTGCATGTAATTTGATCTGAGCAAAATGACCGTTTCCGTTGTTCCTAAGCGTAGAACTAACATAACAAAATGACCGTTTCCGTTGTTCCTAAGCGTAGAACTAACATAACAAAATGACCGTTTCCGTTGTTCCTAAGCGTAGAACTAACATAACAAAATATTGTCGGAAGAAAATATATACTATTATGTGGCATATTCTTCACGAAGTACAAGCTTATGGGATGTCTCCAAAAAGCAGTTTATCACGACACCCAACTTTTAAGGACTTCGTCGAAAAGAAGGAATATAATAACGAAAGCGCTACAATGTATAATTAATCCACTATCAGTCATAAATCTGGAAACAATCACCGTTGGCTAGATTGGGGAATAAATGCGCAAAAAAATATATGTAAAATGTCAAAAATGGGAGCGACCTCGTTAAGAAATGCTTATTACGACACGCGTTTTCTAAAAAACTACTGATTGCAGAGCTTAAGTAAAACAACACACGACACAGACACACCATCTCAATAGTGTCACACTGATACCATTGTGGCATATACCTACATAATTACTGTAATTCTAGCCACAACATCAAAGACGTGTAAAATGTGTTTATTACGACACCGTTTCAAAATGTTTATTACGACACCTGCCTGAAAAAAGTATTGTAAGATATCACAAAACCGAAGTATTCATTACCCCCCCCCATACCAATACACCTTCCCACATGATTCATGTGATTCTAGATGTCGATTGTTGAAGTTTGATCCATAAATATGTTGTAATACACATTGCTTTATACATGGGAAATGACATCTCTTTTTTGTAGGACACCACAGAAAAACAGCCGTGCTAATAATAGTTTAGATCTAGATATTGTAACCTCTTAGCTTCTCATAAATCACAATGGCAATAGGAATTGAAAAATGTATGTTTTCAACAAAATGATGCGTTGGTACACCTTTTGAAATTCTTGCCCTATTACGTAGCGTAACGTAGGCCTACATTTATGCATCAATATTCTATTGCATAATTACGCACTATTAGTTCCAATTAAACACTGACCGTGCGAGCAAACAGAATATGTCTTAACCCGTGACTAATAACCATGCGCCTGTTTAAGCGTGTACGGCTGAATACAACCCAAACAGACCGACATAATTGGTGTTGTAAAGTCGACTACTATCACCAAGCAATATCGAGTAACAGCTGGTTGCACGTGTGCAACTTTACTCGGTCTCTGTTGCTATTAATAATAAGCGGATTTGGCCCCTTGAAAGGTCGAAGAAAGCAGTCATTTGCCAAGAGCTGAAAGGCCGTTAGATTACCTACATGGTGCTGAATGCAAGCACTTCGGGGATCGTCACCGAAATAGAATTGACAAGTAATACCGGTGAGGCAACATGGTAGGTATTAGATTTAAGGGTACAAAGTCTGACCGTTTTTAGCGTAAAATCATGTTATATGGTATGCACCATATTTGTAGTATAGTATATACTCGTGGGCGGATCCAGGGGGTGTCTATAAGGTGCCTGGGCACTCCTTTATTTTCGCAGCATAGACGGTTATTCTCTGCGAAAAGCAGAATATCGCCCTAAGAGGCGCCAGCCACGACGCCTCCAATTTCGACGCTGATAAGAACCACGGTGGTGTGGTTCTGGAGACGATTTAGCGACACAAAACAATACCGACCTGTACGCCTCGAAGATAATGCAGAAACTAATTATTGCTATTATCGGGGAGCAGATCCAGCAGAAGATCATGTCCGAAGTGTTTCTGATTCAGATGAAACAAAGAAAAGGAAAAGGAAATAAAGTAGCATGGAAAAAAGTAACGGAAAAAAGGAACAGGAAAAAAGTAACCGGAAAAATGACAGGTTATTTTGATTATTATTACAATGTTTTATACTTAGCAAGATTTAACAAGATTGTAAAGGCGAAGGTCCAGATGACAAGTGGACAAGGCAGCCAGTGGTTATCGAGAGTCCTACATTTTTCATTCATGTGTAACGCGCCCTCCTGAGATATGTGTCAACATTATTTTTAAACATACTCACTGATAAATCAGCCTAAGTTAGCTATTCTACACAGGCGTGGAGACTGAGTTACTTTCTGTAGATATATGTAATAACTAGAACACATGCATGTATGAGTAAAATGGCATCCCATTTATTAAACACAATTTAATAGTCATTCAAATGTCGAAATGACATCGCTGCTTCTGCTATGTTTGTCCATTTTTGTTGATATAAAGATTAATTCATTCTGTCATTCAAGCACCATAATATAAATAATAGGCATGGCATGCCGAAGCGCTCGTAGCTAGAATGGAAATGACGTTACGTTGGTTACACTCTAGAGGCATACACAAAATGACGTTACGTTGGTTACACTCTAGAGGCATACACAAAATGACGTTACGTTGGTTACACTCTAGAGGCATACACAAAATGACGTTACGTTGGTTACACTCTAGAGGCATACACAAAATGACGTTACGTTGGTTACACTCTAGAGGCATACACAAAATCATACAGATAAATCATATGTTACAACACTTGACAAAGTGAAGTAACCACATGTACATATACATAAAAACAGAAAGTCGGTGGTACACGAATCCTCCTACAATTGAACAATGTCAAACAGAAAGTATGTAAATGCAGAAAACATACTCACAATTACGTACACACGCCACGCCACGCCACGCCACGCCACGCCACGCCACGCCACGCCACGCCACGCCACGCCACGCCACGCCACGCCACGCCACGCCACGCCACGCCACGCCACACACACACACACACACACACACACACACACACACACACACACACAAACCTTTAAACCACTATCACATAATAACGCATTATGCAGAGAGGTACTGCCAGACAAAGAAGTACTCAAACCTGAGCAACCGCGCTAAAAACCCTGTGTACAGTGAGTGCTGAAACTCAGCGAAGAGGGAAAATCAGTTAAAAACCTTGTGTGTAAATCTGAAACAGGGAAAAGCGTCAAAAACTAAAAAAATGTGCCAACTACTTCTTTCATCCCGTGTTTCATAAAGATTCTACATATGTATGGGAGACCGGGGCTAGTTGTATACAGGGACAAGTTGTTACAGAGTCGTTTTACGAAAACGTAGCACACTTATGGATATACCATCCACAGTAGTCGATTGGAAGTCCACCAGCATACACACTGTCCACAAATCGGGAGTTAAGAAGACTAAAATTAATTAACGAGTTGTGGAAAAAAATAACTTTTTAATTGTCTAAATTTTTTGTGTGTATGCCCACATGATATCATCTGAGGCAGCCACTTTTTAGGTTTCGTGAATGAAACTTGAAACATGTCTATTATATAATATAAGGGGTTGTGCCAAGTAGAAGCTAAACTGAAAAAAGTAGGATTTGTTATCGTCCATGTGCGTTCAACTGCAAAAATTGTTTTTGGGGCAAGTTGTTACAATTGTATTGGGGCAAGTTGTTACAATTGTATTTCATAATAATAATGTATCTCATAATAATAACCAGAACTGTTAATATATTAATACGTATCTCAGAAGGGCGGTTTACACATAGATGATAAGTCAATGGCTTCCTTGTCCATTTGTCATCGGGGTGTTTTGTTTTGTTTTGGATGGCAATCTTGTTAAGTCTTGTTAATTTTTTATAACATAGCCCTATTTGAGCAATTAATAAATATTGCACGATTAATTGAAATGTGGATGCTTGTGCGTGTGTGCGTGAATGCGTACGTGCGTGCATCACTCAAGTAGCAGTCGCATTACACACACACACACACACACACACACACACACACACACACACACACACACACACACACACACACACACACACACACACACACACACACACACACACACACACACACACACACACACACACACACACACACACACACACACACACACACACACACACACACACACACACACACACACACACACACACACACACACACACACACACACACACACACACACACACACACACACATACATATTTACATTCACTATTTTATTCTCCATTCAATAATTCATATTCCATTCACAATTATTTGTTATGTAATTATCCGGGGATTGAGACCCCTTAGGCACTTAAAAATGAAAAACTTAATATATGAAGCTGTGAACACCTATATTGTTGTGCAAACTGTGTATGAGATGTATAAGTGTGTATAATCAAATTAATGTAATAACAGTAACATGTACGAGTGACGATTTGCGAACCACACGTTCTTTGCTGTAACAACGTGCCCCTTGCAAGAGTATTCAACTTGTCATTAAAAGAGGGAGTTGTTCCGTTTGAATGGAAAGAAGCAAACATCATACCATTATTTAAAAAGGGTTCGAGAAATAAGTCAGAGAATTACAGACCAGTGAGTTTAACGTCAGTGATTTGTAAATTATTAGAAAGGTTAATTAAAGACCATATGGTGGAATTCCTCGTTAAGCATAAATTATTAAATTCATCTCAACATGGATTCCTTAAAGCGAGGTCATGCTTAACAAATATGTTATGTTTTTTGGAAGAAATCACTAAGTGGATAGACGTGGGATCGCCAGTAGATATTATCTACTTAGATTTTCAGAAAGCTTTTGACAAAGTGCCACATCAAAGATTACTACTTAAATTAAAAGCCCATGGTATCGGGGATAGCATAACTGACTGGATAGAACAATGGCTGACTGACAGAAGACAACGAGTTGTAGTAGATGGAGAAGTTTCAAATTGGAAATCGGTTTTGAGTGGGGTACCTCAAGGATCAGTATTAGGACCTATATTATTCTTAATTTATATCAATGACTTGGACGACAGTATAACAAGTAACGTACTGAAATTTGCGGATGACACAAAACTGTTTAGAAAGGTTAATACTGATGGTGATAAACAACATTTACAAAACGATCTAGACAGATTAGTGAAATGGTCTGAGAAATGGCAGATGTTGTTCAATTTGGGGAAATGTAAATGCCTACATACAGGACATAGGAACTTGAATGTAAACTATAAAATGGGAGATACTGTTCTGGGTACTACTGTAAAAGAAAAGGACTTAGGAGTTACAATAGGCGCTGATATGAAAGTTTCAGAGCAGTGTGGTATTGCAGCTTCAAAGGGTAATCAAATTCTTGGATTAATTAGAAGAAACATAACATACAAGGGAAAAAAGTTAATTATACCTCTTTATAAAGCAATAGTTAGACCTCATTTAGAATACTGTATACAAGCATGGAGACCATATCGTAAGAAGGATATAGATACGCTTGAACGCATACAAAGGAGAGCAACTAAAATGATTCCAGAACTGAGAGACCTTAGTTATGAAGAACGCCTGAAAGAATGTGGTTTAACAACTCTAGAGACAAGGAGGTTAAGAGGAGATCAGATTGAAGTTTTTAAGATATTGAATGGGTATGAAAATATTGATAGAAATATGTTTTTCTCACTCAAGAAGGATAGCAGAACTAGAGGACATGAGGTAAAATTAGTAAAGGATCAATGTAGATTGGACATCAGGAAGCACTCGTTCTCACAGAGGACAATAAATGAATGGAACAAATTGTCTACAGATTGTGTAACTGCTAGCAGCGTGAATATGTTTAAAAACAAGGTTAACACATATCTCAGGAGGGCAGGCTATAAGTAGATGAACATTGTTGGACTCTCGATAAGCCAATGGCTTCCTTGTCCACTTGCCATCTGGGCCTTTGGCTTGGATGGCAAATCTTGTTAAATCTTGTATGATGTAACAACTTGCCCCGCTTACGGGGCTTGTTGTTAGAGTCGACGGCGCCTGGGAAACTTCCAATACCTACCTAACTACAATATGGAATATCAATGGCATGGTACAGTTTATTAACACGAATAATAAACTTAATGTATACGTTGACAGAAATAATGTATCAAACATGCCTTTCACACAAAAAGTGTTACAACTGAAAATTGTAACAACTAGCCCCGGTCTTCCCTACACAATGCGACTTTTAGAACAAAAGCCGTTGACTTTATGATAGCGAGGATGAGTGAGATTTAAAAATTGAGCAGACATTGCTGAACTGCACCGCACCGCGTGAAAGCAGACACAGCAACTGAAATGTAAAGCAGGCTCTCTTTTTTACGTGCTTGCGCCAAAAAGCCGGCACTACCGACCAATGACCGGGCTAATCCCACGTGCGTAACATGCCCTGGTCATAGCTAACCCGCATAGCGACTCCTAGCGATCACTGGTCGAGTGGCCGGGCCTGCACGGCTAATACGAGAGGGGACAGGTCATGCGAGGCGTTCACTACTCTGCTCGCAAAAAGTTAATTCGTCGTTTGGACAAAATTACATATGTGCTCTGTGTTGTTCTCCCTGCCATTCACACATGCCTAAACTTGATCTCTCTCAGGCTAGGGACTGGAATAGTGACTGCAAGCCTTCTGGAAACACCCGGGAAACATGGCTGTGAACTATCCAGTAATATTAACTGTTGTTTGATCACTTAATTGAGAATTAATTGGGAATTTGTAAATTAAATTAAATTAAATTAATCCATTTTGGTAAAGTTGATTAATTAAATTAAATTAAAGTAGCATTTCGGAAAAAGTTAATTAAGTAAATTAAATTAACTTAATTGAGTCAACTCAATTAACAAATTAACAATTAACACTTTAAATTAACCCATGCCTGGTCCCGACTGGACCTGTTCCAGGAGGATATACATAATCTTTGGCGAATCGTCGCGTACGTAGGTAGACACGGTTTGAGTAATTCAGATCGACGTATGCTGATTTCTTAATTAATTATGTGGTTGTCGAAATTTTGCATTGAGAAAATAAATTTATTTCCGAGTTTGCCCCAACGTGCTACGTATTTACACACGTTTGTTAAGATTGCGCATTTTTGTTAGTCATCAAACGAATAAATCTTGACCGTTAGATCGGGCAAACTGTACTTTCGCCATTTTTAAGCTGAATTTCGGCTGGGCTCGGTGAAATTTATAATTTAATAGTTTGTACGATGGTTTAATGAAAACGAAATAATAAATTTGCACACACGAGCTAGTATGCTGTAGTCTATATTAGATACTGTTTTTGCGAAAATAATCTGGAACGAGACGAGCGAATTTAGCTTATTCGACTCTCGCTCGCCTTCTTGAATTCGCCGAGAAGATAGTCTGGCTTCAGAGGCGAGGTATCGTTGTTAACCACTGTCACCACATCATTTTTTATAGTAGGCGTTCCCGTGAAGCCAAAGCAGCCAATCAGCGTCGTTATCGAGATTCTTCACAAGACATTGTTTTTGCCTTAAAACTGCATCCTCAACTGATTTAGCCTATCACGAATCCGGTTCGTAACATCCGCATTCGGTTTGATTAAAAAGTGCATATTTGTGTTCAAATCATCGAAAGAATTGACTTTAGTAATTAGATCTAGTAAAACTCAAAATAGTGGATATCCCAATAGGTAAACACTTTGTGGGGTCAAGGCTAATCATGGGCATGGCTTCAAATCCTCTCGCCGATCACATGACAAAGTTATTAAATTACACCAAGGGCGAAATTCGTGAATTTTTAAATTAATTTGAAATGAGACGAGCAAAAAAAAAATTTATGATGCACGTTTACCTTTTCAGTCGGACATGTGTGTGTCAATATAATCAACATTTAGAGTTAATTCGAACTACATCGTATAAACTGATAACAGTTCACTCTTATTTTATGAATTAGCCAAATACCCGGATGACATAGTAATTAGGTAATAACGTATGGACCCAGAATCTGGGTGCATACATAATTTCCGTCACAACGAAAAGTACACTTTGCATCCAGGCGATGTGTGCGACAAACGGTGGCGCCACAGTACGGAGCCTCGATCTAGAGTACACAGTGAAGTCCTGCATACACTAGGGTGCGCCACCTACTGGGATTCATATTTAGGTTGTGGTTACGAGACTACCAGTACGAGAAACACATTTAGCTGTGTTCGCGTGATTCCATTAAACTGAGCAGGGAGACCTGGCTTTGTGACAACATTGGATAAAACGTAGTCGCTCATTCTAATGATTGTTAGTTTCATTAGGCACCAACCGCCTTTGCGTGACTCGTACAAAACGAGAAAACTAGACAGGCGTATTACCTTAATTGTAGGAGGACTGAGTACAATTATCGGGACGTGAAGAAACTAGATTAGACTAAACTAGATTAGTGAAGTGATGTATTAGTATTCAGATGCTTGAAATAGCATCAAGCAATGTGGCATTGAAGTCGTCATATCTAGGATATGCTTAAACATACAAATTCGCTTGATGGCTGTGTATGTAATTTGATGTAAAAAATAAGAATCCAGGACAAAAGCCCCTCCTGACAATACCCCCACGGACAAAAGTCCCACCATCTAAATATTTGCAAAGTACTGATTGCAAAATGTATTGATTACTGAGACTACTAATTTATAAAGTTTGTTGGAAAGTTAGATGGCTACTTGACTAGTTCTTTGTTGAATATTGCAAAATTAACTTGATATTAGTTTTTCGTTAATTTTAAGGTTATGTTATAATCTCCAGATGTTATTTTGTTAAGTGACATTAATATATTTGCAAATTCGTCTATTAACTGTCTATTGTGTGAAACACCGCATATACTTTTCCATTAAATCTCGCCCCCTGGTGAATGAAAGATAAATCACTGCCATGTAACGTCGAGTGAGGTTTATCGATTTAACCTGCAGTGCTGCTGCATTCGACGAAGTATGACGCTGTTTTGCAAATTGTAAGACACGTGTAAGCTATATCGCACAACAGATTATAATATTATTATATATACAACAAACAGGATTATGTTTTGAATGAAATCATCTGATGATGTATAAAATCTATTGGATTACAGCAAGTGTTTGTATAGTTGCGTATGTACATAACTGCATCGCGTGGCGACTCGGTATTGTCATTGTTTCGACTTTCGTCTGACTCCTTTCGTAATCCTGGTTTATTGTTAATGTATTATGTTAGCATCTATACAATTTAAATCTTTAACATGTGGCAGAAATTATATATTTATAAATGGTTGTTGATCATAGCCACGGGGGTGGGTCTATGCATTACAATGCTGGTGAGCCACAGGTGGTCCCTCATCATGGTCCATGGTCCATTCAAACAATTGCCTGGACTTGACTGGAAGCTTTCTTTGAGAGGGAGAGGGAGAGGGAGAGGGAGAGGGAGATTATTTTAACATGTATTTAAATTGTGGTGCTTTTGTCCAATGGAGATTTTTTTTCCGTGGGACTTTTTTTTTAGGAGGGGTGTTTTGTCCGCGCACCTATAAATAAAACGGGTTTCAACCAATTGTTTCAACTGGCCCTGTCTCCACTACCATAACAATTGGGCCAACCTTCAACAGTTACAACTGTCTCACGTGCAAACTTCGGCATCACATATAATGGCGAGCAACACATATTACACATTCTTGAACTCTTGAAAAAATTAATACACGCAGTGATTTGTCTAGGCGTTTTTGGGATGGCGCCGCGCCATGCCCCCTAAACATAACGCCGGCCTGCCCGACGACTGGCTTTGTAGCTCCTTGCCCATGCAGCCAAAAGGTGTCCCGAACCGCCGGGGTCGGCCATTTTAAGATGCACACTAGGCGTGTTTGAAAACTTGAAGAACATGCGTTGAAATGTCATTAAAATGACAAGATAATCGAACTATTCATGGCTGCCACCATTACAGGAAGCCTGCGATGCATCGTGGTTATCACGTGGTATATCATGTGAGCGGCATAAAACGGAAAATCACAACAGATGAACTGGTGACTACAGTGATCTACGCACCGGTGCGTATTCCGGATAAAAGGGGTTAAAGTATATTTTCTGCGTGAAATCTAATACTACTAAATTTTAATTGGAATAAGTTACATAAGTTGCCTTCCTGCAGCAGCCAGAGCCTGGCTGCACGAGAAGGACAGGCGGCTCGCCCATTGAGCCTGACTATGGGGTCTAAATAAAATGTGTATTTGTACTGAAAAATAACATTTTTTATCTGTTTAGTTACAAATTTGTCATGTATGTCATGTGATAGGTTACGCCCTCCTTGCTCTCAAAATATTTTCACGCAAGCGAATTTGCCCTTTTTTCAGACTCAGCATCAACAGACTAAAAAAACCTAGGCAAATCACTGTAATAGCTTCCTTCTCCACTTGCTATCTGGAGCATGGCAAATCTTGTTAACTTGTTGAACTCAACAATGATAGGGTTCTTAATCTAAACACAGGGATGTATGTACATGACGCACGCATGCACGCATGCACGCATGCACACACGCACGCACGCACGCACGCTTCCTTCGTAGGTGCGAATCGGAAGTCAATAATAATTAGGGGAAGTAGTTGCATAATGGGGTACTGAGGTAATATTTTTTATTTTCTCATTAACAAGTGCTGCCGCCTTTAAATAATATTAACTATGCAAAGTTTCCATGGGAACATATTCACCGTGACACGTGGCATTTCTGCCAGAGCCGAGGAATCGTTCTCCGAGCACAGTAAATTTTTGTTTTTCTGGTTTTATGATGTGCTCTGGTCAATTACTTTTGCAGACAGACAGATAGAGTAACTCGTAACCTTTAAGAATACAGTGCTTATGATAGGAAAGTATTGCATCACAGCTTGATATGGAATCAATAATTTCTGATTAGTGTTGAGCGATAATGAGAAGAACCAGACGTATCTGTAACAAGTTCCAACGGGACAGAATGGGATACCGTGTTTCCGTGTTTTTTTCTGACTGTATTGAACACTTCATGTAAAACTATTAATGAAAGGGGTAAAACGAGATACCTGTCCCATTCCCCCCGAACCTGGGGCAAATCGGGACAATGTTTGTCTTAACAAATCTGCTGAATTTCTAAAAAAGTAAAAACAATTAGACACATTTTGTACCACCATTTCATAACCCAAACATCACCTGCTTATCTCAATATATACATGTTGCCTTTCAGTGCGTATTCCTATAGTATTCAATTGGCCAAATATCCTCAGTGATGTTAGTTAACAGCATCGCGTGCATTCACAGCAAAACAAATCCACTACAGACACCTTCGAGGCTTCATGATTTTACGACATTGGCGTGTATCGATTTCTGTTTGAAATCCGCGACGGAAGTTTGACTTCTCACAAGTCGATCGTTGGTGACGCTTCCCGCTCTACGGGAGAGATATGGGTGAAGAAGATACATAGTGAAATAGGGCGTAGTCTGTAAGGAACACTCATCATCGGCGGTCCACCGAAACGACCCTTAGCGTGTAGCCTCTGCTGTCGACCCTTAGCGTGTAGCCGCTGCTATCGACCCTTAGCGTGTAGCCTCTGCTGTCGACCCTTAGTGTGTAGCCTCTGCTGTCGACCCTTAGCGTGTAGCCTCTGCTGTCGACCCTTAGCGTGTAGCCGCTGCTATCGACCCTTAGCGTGTAGCCTCTGCTGTCGAACCTTAGCGTGTAGCCTCTGCTGTCGACCCTTAGCGTGTAGCCTCTGCTATTGACCCTTAGCGTGTAGCCGCTGCTATCGACCCTTAGTGTGTAGCCTCTTCTGTCGACCCTTAGCGTGTAACCGCTGCTATCGACCCTTAGCGTGTAGCCGCTGCTATCGACCCTTAGCGTGTAGCCGCTGCTGTCGACCCTTAGCGTGTAGCCTCTGCTGTCGACCCTTAGCGTGTAGCCTCTGCTTTCGACCCTTAGCGTGTAGCCTCTACTGTCGACCCTTAGTGTGTAGCCTCTGCTGTCGACCCTTAGCGTGTAGCCTCTGCTGTCGACCCTTAGCGTGTAGCCTCTGCTGTCGACCCTTAGCGTGTAGCCTCTGCTGTCGACCCTTAGTGTGTGGCCGCTGATGTCGACCCTTAGCGTGTAGCCGCTACTGTCGACCCTTAGTGAGTAGCCGCTGATGTCGACCTTTAGTGAGTAGCCGCTACTGTCGACCCTTAGTGAGTAGCCGCTACTGTCGACCCTTAGTGTGTAGCCGCTGATGTCGACCCTTAGTGAGTAGCCGCTACTGTCGACCCTTAGTGTGTAGCCGCTACTGTCGACCCTTAGTGTGTAGCCGCTGATGTCGACCCTTAGTGAGTAGCCGCTACTGTCGACCCTTAGTGTGTAGCCGCTGATGTCGACCCTTAGTGAGTAGCCGCTACTGTCGACCTTTAGTGAGTAGCCGCTGATGTCGACCCTTAGTGAGTAGCCGCTACTGTCGACCCTTAGTGTGTAGCCGCTACTGTCGACCCTTAGTGTGCAGCCGCTGATGTCGACCCTTAGTGAGTAGCCGCTACTGTCGACCTTTAGTGAGTAGCCGCTGATGTCGACCCTTAGTGAGTAGCCGCTACTGTCGACCCTTAGTGTGTAGCCGCTACTGTCGACCCTTAGTGTGTAGCCGCTGATGTCGACCCTTAGTGAGTAGCCGCTACTGTCGACCCTTAGTGTGTAGCCGCTACTGTCGACCCTTAGTGTGTAGCCGCTGATGTCGACCCTTAGTGAGTAGCCGCTACTGTCGACCCTTAGTGAGTAGCCGCTGAAGTCGACCCTTAGTGAGTAGCCGCTACTGTCGACCCTTAGTGTGTAGCCGCTACTGTCGACCCTTAGTGAGTAGCCGCTGCTGTCGACCCTTAGTGTGTAGCCGCTGATGTCGATCCTTAACGTGTAGTCGCTGCTGTCGACCCTTAACGTGTAGTCGCTGCTGTCGACCCTTAACGTGTAGCCGCTGCTGTCGACCCTTAACGTGTAGTCGCTGCTGTCGACCCTTAACGTGTAGTCGCTGCTGTTGACCTTTAACGTGTAGTCGCTGCTGTCGACCCTTAACGTGTAGCCGCTACTGTCGACCCTTAGTGTGTAGCCGCTACTGTCGACCCTTAGTGTGTAGCCGCTGATGTCGACCCTTAGTGAGTTGCCGCTACTGTCGACCCTTAGTGTGTAGCCGCTGATGTCGACCCTTAGTGAGTTGCCGCTACTGTCGACCGTTAGTGTGTAGCCGCTACTGTCGACCCTTAGTGTGTAGGCGCTACTGTCGACCCTTAGTGAGTAGCCGCTACTGTCGACCCTTAGTGTGTAGCCGCTGATGTCGACCCTTAGTGAGTTGCCGCTACTGTCGACCCTTAGTGAGTAGCCGCTGCTGTCGACCCTTAGTGTGTAGCCGCTACTGTCGACCCTTAGTGTGTAGCCGCTACTGTCGACCCTTAGTGAGTAGCCGCTGCTGTCGACCCTTAGTGTGTAGCCGCTACTGTCGACCCTTAATGTGTAGCCGCTACTGTCGACACTTAGTGTGTAGCCGCTACTGTCGACCCTTGGTGTGTAGCCGCTACTGTCGATCCTTAGACTGTAGCCGCTACTACCTTAGTGTGTAGCTGGTGTATCAACCCTACAGTCGGCCTACCATAGAATGCGTGTGAGCAGAACTCGCGCACACATGCACGCACAAACAATGAGCACTGACGACAAGATGTCGCCACATCATTCAACTTGCGCGTGAAAGCTTGTGCCAACTATGACAGCCTTGCACAACGAAACAGAGTAAACATTACAACTCAAACACACCGCCTTACACCAACAGCTCATGTGTACCGTCGCGAGCCTTGTGTCAACGTCCCATCTATCTCTTCCAATGCGCAACAGAAAGCATACAAAGATCACATCCCACTAACACATAGTTGTTGACGCAGCCTGGATTTATTCTCTTTCTGTTTATTCTTTATTCTATCACATGAAAACATGTACAGTGTTAACAGCGTTAACAAAAACGCCGACACTTTCGCGACGTGATGTGAATTGAGTGATGCACATTGGTCATTGACGTGGACGTGGGTGCCTAAGTGGAATATTCCGTCTCCAGACGCCCAAGAAAATCTCACGTAAATGCCTACGAAATTGCTTAAATCAGCCCCGTGCGTGCCGCAATAGACAACGAACGAGCTCTTGTCCGGGAACGTCGACAGGCAGCGAAGCAGTGGCGTATGGAGGATCTCGCAGGGATGGGCATATGGGATCTGCGGCGTTTTGGGACATTAGCCGCAATTTCACATTACATACTATGTGCGTCGATTTGTTTTGCATCATTATAATAATACTTTGCACACACTGTGCGGTGGCCAAATGATCTCGTATTCGCGATAACATGCACGAAACGGCGCCATATCTTCGTTCTATAAACCACGCGCGCACGCACGGATTTTATATGTAGGATCTACATTGTAACCTTCTTCTTAATATATATATATATATATATATATATATATATATATATATATATATATATATATATATATATATATATATTAAAATTTAAACAGTTGGAATTTACCCTTTCATTTGGGACCATTGTAAACGAAACTTTGTTCGTGACACTGACACTCTCTTAAAGTTATGTTGTGCTTCCAAAGACGCCCTTCTCTTGGTAATTTATAATATATATATATATATATATATATATATATATATATATATATATATATATATATATATATAAATTACCAAGAGTGTTACCATGACAATATTATAGTCGAAATTATATTGCCACAATGTGGGATAAACAGTTGAAGAAATGCTAAAGGGGACAGTTCTGGGGGGTATGTGTGGTACCGGCTTGTGTAACATGGGTTGGGAACACTTGCATTAACAGGGAGACGGGAGGACAAGTTTAGAACAGTTGGGTCCAGTGAATATTTAAGAGTGAAACGCGATGACACAATTGCCAGAGAGAGAGAGCAGGGTAGGGGATGGTGGGTGGAGAAGACGAAGATCACAGTCAGGAGGGAGAGTGTGAAGAGAGACCAGGAAAAAGGAGGTGTGAGCAGCAGAGAGTGGGAGAGAATGGCAGAAGAACAAGAAATGTGGAGACAGGTCGTCGAGAGGGCGGAACATAATGTGTGATGGGCTCCAACCACGAGGGATTTAGGAGAATATAAAGATGTCGTCGTGAGGAGATATTGTCCGGGAATGTGGTCTTGGGTAATAAGTGGACTGAGGCATGTCGTTCTAGTGTGGACTGAGGCATGTCGTCCTAGTGTAGACTGAGGCATGTCGTTCTAATGTGAACCGAGGCATGTCGTTCTAGTGTGGACTGAGGCATGTCGTTCTAGTATGGACTGAGGCATGTCGTTCTAGTGTGGACTGAGGCATGTCGTTCTAGTGTGGACTGAGGCATGTCGTTCTAGTGTGGACTGAAGCATGTCGTTCTAGTGTGAACCGAGGCATGTCGTTATAGTGTGGACTGAGGCATGTCGTTGTAGTGTGGACTGACGCACAGCCCATCGGTGCCCACCTCACCCGGTAGCTCGGCGGTTAGAGCGCCGGACTGTCGATTGAGAGGACGGGGGTACAAGTCCACCTCATTCCTGGGTACAAGTCCACCTGTTGCCGGGGTTCAAGTCCACCTTTTACCGCGGTACAAGTCCACCTGCTGCCGGGGTCCAAGTCCACCTGTTGCCGGGGTTCAAGTCCACCTTCTGCCGGGTTTACAAGTCTGATCTGAAAAATGGGACGGGCGCTGCTCCAGCGGCTGCATGAAACATCAAACAACCGGCGATGGTGCTGAGAGCCACGGTTGAGTGTTACACCCCAGGCGTCAGTTCACACTAGAACGACGTGTCAGTCTGCACTAGAACGACACATGCCAGTCCACACTAGAACGACATGTGTCAGTCCACACTAGAACGACATGTGCCAGTCCACACTAGAACGACATGTGCCAGTCTGCACTAGAACGGCATGTGCCAGTCCACACTAGAATGACATGCGTCAGTCCACACTAGAACGACATGTGCCAGTCTGCACTAGAACGGCATGTGTCAGTCCACACTAGAATGACATGCGTCAGTCCACACTAGAACGACATGTGCCAGTCCACACTAGAACGACATGTGCCAGTCTGCAATAAGAAGACGAAGAAGAAGAAATGTTTTTATTTGACCCATCATACATTTCACGTAATATATATATATGTCCATGTTAAATTATAATTTTAAATAATACAGGTGTATATGGTTGTAAGTAAACATGGTATATATTAAGGTAAACAAACAAATAGGGTCAGGAGACTCCTCTAAGACTTTGATAGTCGCTATCGAGGAGCCACGTTGCGAAATAAAATAAAACTAAATAAGTTGGTCAAACATATATAATTTTTCTAAAAGAGAAGAAGAAGAAAAAAAGAGGGAAAAAACACCATACTAATCATATCATGTGCGTGTTCGTGTATTACTATTCTCGCTTGATTATGTGTGTTTGCAGTCTAGGCGCCTTTTAGTATAAGGGTGATAGGTGGTTGTATTTTTTAATGTTGCATGCATATATATCAATTTTGCCTTGTGCATGAATCTTGATAATTTTGTAAAAAATACTGCATACTGAGCAAATTCTTGTAAGCTGTGTGTATTAAGCTTTTCCTTAACTATAGTTGGAATATTATTAAGTAAAAATGGTAAATTATGCCGAAGACATTTCTTTGCAAATTCGTGTTTAATTTTATAAGTATATATTTCATTCTTGATTCGTGTATCTTAATTATGTGTGTCATAGTTGAAGAGTATCCTCCAGTTTTGTAAATAAACTGGTAAATTGTTATGTATATATTTATAATAAAATTTTAATTGTTGCAATTTAAGAATGTCACCTACTTTTAACAAGCTGAGTTTTTTATGGAGTGGCTCTGTGTGTGAATTATAGTTACTTAAGGTAATAATTCTCAATGCTTTCTTTTGAAGTTTTATTATTCTATTTGTGTGAAAACCCCAAGCCATGATGCAATAATTAATGTGTGGTACAATTAATGAATTATATAATAACGTTTTAATTTGTTGTGATAACACATGTTTTAATTTATTTAAAGTACTAATCGTTTTAGAATATGCGTTTGAACTTTTTTCAGTATGTCTTTTCCAGTTCAGATTTGTATCAATAATTAAGCCTAAGAAATTAAATTCCTTAACTTGTTCAATATTTATATTATCTATCTTCAGAGTATGCATCTGTGTATTTTTATTTGGAATGTCATATATTTAGATTTTGCAATGTTTAATGATAATTTATTTATTTTGAGCCATTAATTTATTTTTAAAAGTTCATCATTTATTAAAGATTCTAAATTGTCATTTTGTATGTTATCATTAAAAGTATTTAAAGTACTTGATATAATAAATAACAGGTCCTAGGATTGAGCCCTGTGGTATGCCAGTTGTTATTGGTCACATGTTTGATTTTATATGATCAATTTCAGTATATTGTTTACGGTTATTTAGGTAGCTACTGAATAAGTTCAGATTTGTACCATTTATACCATAATGTTTTAATTTGTCAATTAAAATTAAATGGTCAATGATATCGAATGCTTTAGAAAGGTCCAAATATATGTTTATGGGTATTTCATCCTGATCCATTTGGGTTATAATCCTATCTATTAATTCCAGTGGAGCATATTCCGTTGAATGCTTGGGTCGAAAACCATATTGATGGTCAACAAAAAGTTTGGAGTCTTAAATAAGTTGACAATTGATCAAAACTTATTTTTTCCAATACTTTTGAGATAGCTGGTAGAAGAGATATGGGTATATAATTATTAAATATTGTTGGCTTGCCTTTTTTATAAAATGGAATAACCTTAGCAATTTTTTATTTATCAGGGAATACTCCTGTGGTTAATACTTGATTTGTTAATAATGTTAAAGATTTAGTTATTGCAGGTTCAATTAATTTTAGTAGTTTGCTGGAAAAAACCATAAAATCCATAACTATTTTTGTTGGGTAGATTATTTATTATTCTCTTTACAGTATATTCTTAAATTTTGTCAAATATAAAAACAGTTTACATTTTTATTTAATCATGGAAGCCTTTATATTTAATATTGTTTGCCAGATGATTCCCTATATTAGTAAAAATGCATAACATTTATTTGCAATTTCCAATTTATTTGTCATAATAGAATTTGATTATTTAATATATGTAGGAAATGATTTATTAGTTTTACTTTTAGACAGGATTTCATTTATAGTTTTCCAAGTATTTTTTATGTCAAATTTGAATTAATTAAAACGTGTTTCAAAATATGATTGCTTTGCTATACGAAAGCTCCTTTTCAATATAACATTGTATGTTCTTAGATTAATCAGTAACATTTCATGTTCTGGAGAATCAGGATTTGTTAATTTTATTTGTTTGTAAAGTTTATTTCTGTGTCGTATTGAGGCTAGCAGACCTTGAGTTATCCATGTAGACTTTTTATGTTTATATTTATTAAATTTCACTAATTTACTCATATATTTATTTTAGCTTGATTGATTTCATCTAGGATAATGTTATAGTTACGGTTTGTGTCAGCCGTTGGACTTATGTCTAGTTTCTCATATATTTTAGTAGAGATTAAATCCTCTTTGACTTTTAACATTGCCTTTTTGTTTTGAATATTAATTTCTATGAATTTTATAGGATGTTTTTTCAGAGTAGTATCCATAATTATGAAATACGGTTGATGATCAGATACATTTTTTAATTGATATTCCTGCTGTACTCTCTAATATATACTTTGTTAAATTACAAAAAGAAATTATCAATTAGTGTGCCATTACAGGTTGTAAACCTGGTGGGAAGAGTGATTTGGGGGAAGAGACTAAATGAAGTTAACATGTCAGAGAACCTGCTGCAATGTTCTTGCTCATTTATTTTTAGCATATTAATATTATAGTCCCCTACTAGAATAAGATAATTTTTTTGACGATTTTGCATAGATGACTGTTGTAAATTAATTTAGAAATTCATTATTTCATTTAATGGCCTTGGAGGTCGGTACATATTTCCTATAGTGATCGTCTGTGGTAAGCCTCCTCCATTTACTTGTATTATTTGCCCCTCCCAATGTTTATACGTGTTTAATTTCATAATTAAATTGTCGATCTATATATATTATTAATCCACCTTTATTGTTGCAGTTTTTTCCTTGGGATATACAGTCGTATCCACTTAATTGTATTAATGATAAGTCATCCGTATCAGATAACCAGCTCTCTTGGAGACATATTATACTACATTTGAAATATAAGGAAGATAAGTCATTTACAAACGCCTCGAGTTCACTAAACGTTTCATTAATTGATTGTATGTTAGAACTTAGAATACTTAAATGTTTATTATTGTTTTTAGCTACTGAAATTATTTTTCAAAGTCAATATGAAGATCGGCGTATTAATGGCAATTCATTATTTTCATTATTATTACTATTGATATCTAATATATTATTTAGAAAAAAATGTTAATACCACCTGTATACAAGAAAAAGGTTTCGTCAGTTATCATTTATTTTCATTTTTAATTTGGTTAACAATATATTTTATTGTGCAATAATGTTTTAATATAATCGGACATGAAATTAAGGCAGCCAAACCACTATTCACAAAAAATAGGTATATAAAACAAAAATTCAGCTTATGTGATATCTTATACACACTGAAATAATAGTCAAGGTGACATAAGCCAGGTGCAACATGGAAAACAAAGAAGATGGAGTTTGTCGGCTCCGTGCATGTTTCAGAACAATAGCAAGAGTAAGATTGATTAAGTGGTGTGAATATGTAAGACGTGATAAATATTACAAATGGTTGAGGGAAGTTCAAGTTATGTGGAGGTGTAGTGGTAGGAAGACAGGAAATGGGGTGTGTTGGCCCCGTGCAAACATTACAGAAATACCATACGTGAATATGATTTAGTGCAACTAATAGAAGGAAAATCACAAGCCTCACGAAGGCCTTGAAACGTTTGCATAGATGCAGTGACTGACAGTTAAAACAAATATATATATAGTGGACATAATTTCCTTAAACGTTGTTTATATATATATATATATATACAGCGTGAAAAATACATGATCATATATACATGAAACAGCGATCGAAGGATGGTCGTAACAATGTGATAATATGTAAAGAGAACAACATTCTAGATAGAACATGTAGGTAACACAAATAATAAACACAAAAGATACACTGTTCATTTTGACCGGCCGATTAGATCGGCGCAGCAGTTTTGAAGTGTCTATTTAATGTCTGGATATCCGCGGCGGACATGATTTGCGTATTTTGTTTTGATTGTCTTTCACCCTAACATTTCCGCTTGTGGTCCAACAGTCATTTAGTTTCCCTGTCCTTTTCAGTGCACGACGCTCCCGGGCTAGGGTGGCACGACACTCCCGGGTTAGGGTGGCACGGCGCTCCCGGGCTAGGGTGGCACGGCGCTCCCGGGCTAGGGTGGCACGGCGCTCCCAGGCTAGGGTGGCACGGCGCTCCCGGGCTAGGGTGGCACGGCGCTCCCGGGCTAGGGTGGCACGGCGCTCCCGGGCTAGGGTGGCACGACGCTCCCGGGCTAGGGTGGCACGGCGCTCCCGGGCTAGGGTGGCACGACGCTCCCGGGCTAGGGTGGCACGGCGCTCCCGGGCTAGGGTGGCACGACGCTCCCGGGCTAGGGTGGCACGGCGCACAGTTAAATCTTCATTTATGTAGATTCTTGCGTCACGATGCCATTCACTGTGTTCCTTGAGCCGGAACCGCGCCTTTAGAACCGCGTCACGTGTGTTCTCGCTCTTAAATCTGACAATAATAGGGCGGGAGAGAACTCGATCTTGCTGATCTAATTTGAGCCCAACACGGTGACTGCGTTCCAACTGACTGGACTCTAGTGGTGGTTTGAAGGACATATTTGAATTGATCATACCCATGACGATGGTTGTTGTGTCTTCGTTATCATGTTCAGGAACACCGTCAATACGCATGTTTGGTCTTCGGGAATACTGTTCCTGATGATCAATGTTTTCTTCCATTTTCTGCATTTTGATTTCTTGTACAGCGATGCGTTCCTCTTTTTTCTTTAGCATGCTTGTCAGGTTGATTATCTGGTTGTTTAAACCATCAATTTTGTCTGCTATTTCCTGGGGGTAAAGTGTGCGTCTCAGTTTTGTAAACACATGTTCTTCCGTGAGTAATTCAATGAGTTTTAAGGCCATTATGTCCATTTCGCTTTGGTCGTCATTTGACGACGCAGTTCTACTTTTGGGTTTTCCCATTTTTTTCAGGTAATGTATACGTTTAATGTTTCCCGTCACGACATCTCTGCAAAATGGTTAGTAGCACATTTGTAATGTTCGACTGACGGTCTGTTTAACTGATGCACTGATACACTGTTCCCAGCGACTTGTAGATGTCAGTATAGTGCGATTGTCTAACGTGTTGATAGTGTGTTTGGTAGCGTGGTGCCTACCTCGCGTTGACATCTGGCGTAACAGGCTTTGCAGCCATGTCAGGCGGATGTGCCTCGATCGTTCGAGCTGAACGGCCAGTAAGGGGCGCAATAAATTGGTAAATATAAAGAGTGCGTTCGGGATTTACCAAACGTTCAGGCACCACATAAGTTCTCCAATACGTTAGCCATCATACTGTATGACCAATTGTCATCATATGTATCCAAAGCCGGAGAAAACGACTTAGATGACGGAGAGATAAATTTCACCTCATCAGCATGTTGCGCCACCTAGCATGTTGCGACATGTGTCAGTCCACACTAGAACGACATGTGCCATTCTGCACTAGAACGACATGTGCCAGTCCACACTAGAACGACATGTGTCAGTCCACACTAGAACGACATGTGTCAGTCCACACTAGAACGACATGTGCCAGTCCACACTAGAACGACATGTGCCAGTCTGCACTAGAACGACATGTGCCAGTCTGCACTAGAACGACATGTGCCAGTCCACACTAGAACGACATGTGTCAGTCCACAGTAGAATGACATGTGCCAGTCTGCACTAAAACGACATGTGTCAGTCCACACAAGAACGACATGTGTCAGTCCACACTAGAACGACACGCGCCAGTTATGAAGATGAATGTTCCCGGTAATATATCTTTTTGAAACTGATTCCTACGGTCTGTGTTCCTCTGTGGCCGACGACGCTAAAGCAGCCCAACTGCGGTGTTCATGGAACGGTATTCCCAGGCCAGTGTGTCGCCGTTGGCTGCACAGAGCGGTGTTTTGTAACTGTCGTGGATAGCCACGTGGACCGGGCGATTATCTAGGGTTGCTTAGTTGTGGATTTGCGAGGATCCACCAACTAATCCTAAGGTCAAACCGCACCCGATCACACGAGCAACGAACGGGGAACTGCGTTATGTTATTTGTGCATGACACAACCAGAGAACTGCTATACCAGCATATGTGGCAGATCTTCTGCTTAAGCCTGCCATGGTAATGTTACTTCATAGTTACACAGGCAGTTAGGCTCATTGACTCTTCGCTTCAACATTACAGCCAGGAGTGTAACAATACATTGAACTATCGATGCATCGCAATAGCCGATGTGACGATGTAATACTATCGATGGTAAATTGAACTATCAATAGTTATCGTCGATAGCACACTGAAGTATCGATAATAACGATAGTTGGCAAAGCAAATACTCGTGTCACTGTGGTACTATAAATAAACATGTTTTCCAACTATGTTCATCATCATCATCAGTCCCGTAACCCGTAGTGTTGTTGGGGCACCACCGATGACATTGAAACCAGCTGTCTCCATTTCTTCCTGTCGTCTGCCACCCATTGTGTCTCTGAGAAGTCCAGGCCTGTCCACTCTTTGATGTTGTCCTCCCACCTCTTCCTCTGTCTTCCTTGTCTTCTTGCTCCCCTAACGGTGCCTTGCAGGATGGTCTTTGTCATGCCGGATGTTTGTGAGACGTGCCCATACCATTTCAGCTTCCGTCTCTTTGCCATCATTAGGAGATCTTCATAGGGCCCGATGGCTTGTTTGATTCTGTTTTGGACCTCTTTGTTGTTTTTATGTTCCTTGTATGGGATGCAAAGGATATTTCGATAGCACCTCATTTCCATGGCTTGTACTCTTCTTTGTAGTTCGGCTGTAAGAGACCATGTCTCGCATGCGTATACAAATATTGACACGACAAGTGATCGCATCAGTCTGATTTAGGATTGAAGGGTGATGTTTTATCTTTCCATATTGGTTTCAGTCTTGTCATCGCTGCTGTTGTCTGGGCAATCCTTGAAATGATCTCAAGTTTGGAACCCTCATCCGTGATAACTGAACCCAGGTACTTGAACTTTGACACTGTTTCTAATCTTTGTCCATTCACTGTGATCTTCTTGTTGATGCCATTGGTGTTGTTGGTCATTAGTTTGGTTTTCTCAGCATTAATTTCCATTCCGCAGGATGCAGATGTATTGTCGAGGCGGCTCACTAGGTCAGCTCCTGTTCATCCCCTGCTAAACCATCGATATCATCTGCAAAGCGTAATTTTTTTATTGTCCTGCCTCCGATGCTGACTGTTCCTACGTGAGCTTCAAGGGCGTCAGTCACGATCCTCTCTAAAAATACCCATCAAGCCTTCAGAATGATCTACCTCCACGGCTACACGATAGCGCTACCCATCAAGCCTTCAGAATGATCTACCTCCACGGCTACACGATAGCGCCACCCATCAAGCCTTCATAATGATCTACCTCCACGGCTACACGATAGCGCCACCCATCAAGCCTTCCGAATGAGCTACCTCCACGGCTACACGATAGCGCCACCCATCAAGCCTTCAGAATGATCTACCTCCACGGCTACACGATAGCGCCACCCATCAAGCCTTCCGAATGATCTACCTCCACGGCTACACGTTAGCGCCACCCATCAAGCCTTCAGAACACTGTTGACATTCCAATGACTCGGACATTTAACTTATTTAACTTAATATTTATTTAACTCGTTTCAAATGACTTATCTGATTAACTTATGTTCACCTGTCTATTAAAAACATTTTTAGCCTTTCAATTTATTTTATATTATATAATGCCATCTTGTTACCACCTTTGAGCAGGTTTTTAACCAGGAAACATGGCGCGTTATAAATGTATAATAACAAATAATAATGAATCAATTACGGTGTAGGGACTGGTTTTTCCTGGCTATTCAATATTTCGTGATACTATCACAATACTATTGCGATAGAAGTTATGAAACTATCGCGATACCATCGCAACTGTTATACAGCTATAGAAAAGCTATCATCTATAGTCTCCTCTGCTTGCAACCCTAGCATTAGGGATTAACTTTACATTCCGATCTAGCGTCTCTCGTAATGCGCTTCTCACGACTACTCCGAATATCTTTCTTTATTGTTATTATTAAAATAGTGGTGACTAGCTTAAATCTGAACAATAGTTTTTCCAAGGAAAGCGTCATGACAGACGGTTTTACCGGCTGTCAGCAAATTCTCACAGAACCAACAGGAAACCAGTACCAAACGCCATAAGCAGAGACGCGAGATATTGCCGATTTCTGCATAGTGACTTGTATGCAAACTGCGACAGATTTGATAGAAATAGGGTTCAACAAAGGATGTTTTCCCATATGAGTCGACCGTAATGTCTGTCTTCAATCATCATGTCGCGTTGAGAAGCAACACAGCAGGCGATGACACTTGAAGTATTATTACTCGCAGACATTAGTTTAACAGATGTTCCGCAAATCCTGTTCAACAGCAGAAACGATTTTTCTATTCGCCATTTATCCACTCGTGCGATTGATTGTCGCGTCGCGATAAGTCGCGAGTCCAGGCTATCAGACAGGCGGCACTCGAAACAACACGGTCGCGTGATTAACTCGCTCGGCATCACGTGACGTCTCTTGTCGTTACGGTTGACGTACATTCGAAGATTATCAACGCGCACGCGGCGAGCGGTGATTGAAGAGAAGAATTGTCGTTGAATAATGTGAAAATTGTCGCTTAGAGGATCCATTTGCTTTAACCTTGCCGCACGCCGCGCGCACTTGGCACGACACGGAACTCAAACAGAAAATTGTGTTAAGCTAATAATTATAACGTTAGTTTATTAAGTCAGTTGGCGAAATAATGTTTTGTGAAGGTGTTTATTTGAATAATGCCAAACCGTCGGCTAACGATTAACTATGATTTTGTTATATAATTGGCATGGTTTGTCATGTCAATAGATTCAACGAATCATGGTTTCTTAGCGATATATTTAATCAAAAGCATAGCACAAAACTATAGACGTCTTCTTTCGTAGTGATAGAGTAGAGTTTTACAGTTTTATTTTGAGGCTGTTGACCCACGTACAGGAAAGGAACATCCGCCTCAAAGATGTATTAAGAACGAAACGGTACAAAAACCATCCATAATAGAGGTAGTTAATTTCTGATTACACTGACAGGAGTTCTAGTGTCACTTTAATTCCTAACTGGAGTATGGTGAGGTGAGCGATCCACTCGAATGCTTGAGGGAAACTTGTGTGGATCTCGGACATTCCTCTACTGAAGGCGAACATGCTGCAGTAGTAAACGGTTTGTTGGTCGAGGCCGCATTCCCATCTTACTGTGTCTTCTGGTGCGTCATTTGTGCTGATGCGATTTATGGTTCCGTTGAAGGTTCGGGACATATTCTTGTTCCTTGTGTATGTCGGTCCTCACGCTCGTCTCCGCGTCTCTTTCGAGGAGGGAGGCTGCTTCGGTTCAGAAAGGCCGTCGCGAAGTGAGTCGCTGCAGAAATAACCCGTGACGCTTTTGATGCATAATACAACATTACGTGTGTCGACTGTGTGTCGACGGGTTTACGACACGTAATTATGTACTTTAAATTTATAGAGTCAAAACAATGATGTATTCAGTGTAGAGACTGTCGATCGAGAGGACGGTAGTTCGATTCCACCTACCGCCTCGTCGAAGCTTGGGCAGTTTCGTTCACGCTACTTTGTCTGTGTTTTCGAAAGAGACGTTGGTCCCTTCTACCTACTGCTGCTGTCTTTGCAAGGGGAGGTAAAATATCTAACAACCGGTAGAGAATGTAAACGTGTGTCCGATTGTTTCACCGAAACTAAATAAAAAAAATTGTACAAACGAGCTAGCATGTCGTAGCTAAATAAACCGGAGTGTTGAGGCACTATTAAGATAATGGTGGTTGGCGGGTGATTGATATGTGCAGTATAAATATGTTGGGAGGGAAATATGTCATTTAAACATCATTGCTCATCTCAGTTAGCTCATCTCAGACAGCTCATCTCAGGCAGGTCATCTCAGGCAGCTCATATCAGGCAGGTAATCTCAGGCAGCTCATCTCAGGCAGCTCAACTCAGGCAGCTCATCGTCGTCATTTCTTCGGGTCTTCTCTGAAATTATCAAGCAAGAGAGAGAGAGAAGAGAGAGAGAGAGAGAGAGAGAGAGAGAGAGAGAGCGAGAGAGAGAGAGAGAGAGAGAGAGAGAGAGAGAGAGAGAGAGAGAGAGAGAGAGAGAGAGAGAGAGAGAGAGAGAGAGCGAGAGAGAGAGAGGACAACATAAACTATTCGTTTTTTTATATAGGAAGAGTGATTGAATACGCGCAAAAAACACGTGTACGGCTCTCAATTCGCAATTGACATCTTTCTTCACACGCACCCGGATTTTCATCCGCCAAATGGGACTTGCCGCTTTCGATGGCAATCTTGTTAGATATTGCGACAAAAACGTGGTCGAGCCTTTCAATCACCAGGGTGTCGTCTCTCATCGATTGGTGCCCAATATTGATTCTTTTGGTGTTACGACATTTCACACATGTCATGAGCTGTCGTTTGATTGACCACTGAAGACAGACGCCATGATAGATTACCCCGGCGACGCCTTCTCGTGTCGGCGAGTTGCCGCCTCGAGCGGCCACCAGGGACTCGGGCTTCGTGTCTGCTGATTACTCGGCGTGTTTTCATTACCGGACGCCGTGTGGGAGGTTAGTGTAACTCCCCATTGACGGGATGCTCGCAGAATAACGAATTCCGGCACAGGGACGAATGCAGTTAGATGTGCAGAGAGACTGGTCCGGCAGATGGAACAATTGGCGTTTTTCGCCCCCGGATAATTATAGTGTTGTGAAGCTAACACAGATGGTGAGGTCGGTGTGACTTAACCACTATTTACTCACTCATTCAAAGCTCTTCGCTCCCACTGGTGCATAAGGCCCTAACAAATCTTCTCCAGCCAGCACGTCTTGGGCTTGTGCGAGCCAGCAAAGTTCAATCCAGGTCTTCTTCACCTCTTCTTAAACAACCATCCTCCAGGTGCCCAGTGGTCTGCCTCTTTTTCTTTTTCCAGGTGGTGTCCATTTGAGAGCAGCATGTAGAAGGCTATTCCTGTCCATGCAGAGAACATAGCCAAGAAATCTCCATATTCTCTGCCTCACTTCATTGACGATGTTGTTCAGTGATTTCATTGTGTTACTTGCTGCTCCCAAATTATTCTCAGGATTCTTCTAAGGCACCTTCTTTCAGAACCTCTGAGTCAGCTTTCTATCTTCTTGTTTGTCCTCCATGTTTACAGTATTGTTGAATGGACTTTGGATCTGTATATTTTCAGTTTTGTCTTGGTGTGTAGAATAGTGGAATTCCAGATGTTGGTGAGTCTGTTGAAGGCCTGTGCTGCGGATCTTTGTGGAGATTTTTTTCAATGATGCTCTCTGCTGAGATGAAGCTGCCAAGATATTTGAAGTCGTTCACCTCTTCTAGTACTTTCCCTCTTACAACCATTGTTTACACGAGGCAATATCGTCGCCGCGGCGAGCCGATGCCATCGCGCCCAACCAGACTGCAGCAAGATCGCTCCGTGTAAACGGTACGTTGCCACGACGCATCGCGGCGACATCGCACGACGTAGAACTGATCCTATTGTGGAGCGACGTCGCCTGAGAAATGAAACGGTCATGACCTTCCTAACGCATTCACATTATCGCCTCGTGTAGACCAAGCTGTATCTGTGTGTGTGTGTGTGTGTGTGTGTGTGTGTGTGTGTGTGTGTGTGTGTGTGTGCGTGCGTGCGTGCGTGCGCGCGCGTGCGTGCATGCATGCATGCATGCAAACGATTACAGTTATAGTTTATACGATTCCATGTTGCCGATGTGCGTCGTAAAAGTAGAATTTCATCCACTTCTAGTCATTTCGTCGTCGTAAATTTGGCGATTTACAATGGGTGCACATCCTCTATTTCAAGCATATGTTGCACTTGTTACTGATGTGGTTTAGGAGACCCACAAGACAAGCAGCCCACAAATAATGATGTATTTCTCTTAAGCAGTACATGTAAAGTATATTTATGGCTACTCAGCTTAGGCAGACAATCGTCCGCGTGAAACATGTAGCGAGATGTTGACCATGAATTACTTGGAGGCGGTGGTACTAACAACCAAGGGCTATCGGCGAATCGCTGAAACAGCAGTTATTATCAAAGGGTCAGATCACGGTTATTATCAAAGGGTCAAACCACAATTATCATCAAAGGATCAGATCACAGTTATTATCAAAGGGTCATACCACAGTTATTATCAAGGGGTCAGACCACAATTATCATCAAAGGATCAGATTACAGTCATCATCAAAGGGTCATACCACAGTTATTATCAAGGGGTAAGACCACAGTTATTTTCAAGGGGTCAGACAACAGACACACATTAGAAGCATTGCGAATGCAGTGCCTAAAATAAACAATGCAGAAGTGGAGGCATAGAATGTATCTACTCAAAGATTTTCTCGCTTCTTCAACATGTCTATAACAGTCCGGCAGCTAAGTTAGAGTTTTGTCGTCTATGGTTGTTCTGCTCATCTAGCAATGTCGAGTGACACCTTGTCGCCCTTGAGCAATGTCGAGTGACACCTTGTCGCCCTTGAGCAATGTCGAGTGACACCTTGTCACCCTTGAGCAATGTCGAGTGACACCTTGTCGCCCTTGAGCAATGTCGAGTGAGACCTTGTCGCCCTTGAGCAATGTCGAGTGACACCTTGTCACCCTTGAGCAATGTCGAGTGACACCTTGTCGCCCTTGAGCAATGTCGAGTGACACATTGTCGCCCTTGAGCAATGTCGAGTGACACCTTGTCGCCCTTGAGCAATGTCGAGTGACACCTTGTCACCCTTGAGCAATGTCGAGTGATACCTTGTCGCCCTTGAGCAATGTCGAGTGACACCTTGTCGCCCTTGAGCAATGTCGAGTGACACCTTGTCGCCCTTGAGCAATGTCGAGTGACACCTTGTCGCCCTTGAGCAATGTCGAGTGACACCTTGTCGCCCTTGAGCAATGTCGAGTGACACCTTGTCGCCCTTGAGCAATGTCGAGTGACACCTTGTCACCCTTGAGCAATTTCGAGTGACATATTGTCGCCCTTGAGCAATGTCGAGTGACACCTTGTCGCCCTTGAGCAATGTCGAGTGACACCTTGTCGCCCTTGAGCAATGTCGAGTGACACCTTATCGCCCTTGAGCAATGTCGAGTGACACCTTGTCGCCCTTGAGCAATGTCGAGTGACACCTTGTCACCCTTGAGCAATTTCGAGTGACATCTTGTCGCCCTTGAGCAATGTCGAGTGACACCTTGTCGCCCTTGAGCAATGTCGAGTGACACCTTGTCGCCCTTGAGCAATGTCGAGTGACACCTTGTCGCCCTTGAGCAATGTCGAGTGACACCTTGTCGCCCTTGAGCAATGTCGAGTGACACCTTGTCACCCTTGAGCAATTTCGAGTGACATATTGTCGCCCTTGAGCAATGTCGAGTGACACCTTGTCGCCCTTGAGCAATGTCGAGTGACACCTTGTCGCCCTTGAGCAATGTCGAGTGACACCTTGTCGCCCTTGAGCAATGTCGAGTGACACCTTGTCGCCCTTGAGCAATGTCGAGTGACACCTTGTCACCCTTGAGCAATGTCGAGTGACACCTTGTCGCCCTTGAGCAATGTCGAGTGACACCTTGTCGCCCTTGAGCAATGTCGAGTGACACCTTTTCGCCCTTGAGCAATGTCGAGTGACACCTTGTCGCCCTTGAGCAATGTCGAGTGACACCTTGTCGCCCTTGAGCAATGTTGAGTGACACCTTGTCGCCCTTGAGCAATTTCGAGTGACATCTTGTCGCCCTTGAGTAATGTCGAGTGACACCTTGTCGCCCTTGAGCAATGTCGAGTGACACCTTGTCGCCCTTGAGCAATGTCGAGTGACACCTTGTCGCCCTTGAGCAATGTCGAGTGACACCTTGTCGCCCTTGAGCAATGTCGAGTGACACCTTGTCGCCCTTGACCAATGTGAGATTTTGCCTTTTCTACCACACCCCACATTTTGCCTCAAATGTGACAATACACTTATTTAAAAGCATGACATTATTTGACCAATAATCACTGAAAGGATTTTGACAAGTATGGAGAACAGTTGTCCTTGGAATTACCTTGATTTTGACAATACCCTCAATATCAATAATAAACAACACAATGCACTATGACAACCAGGTCAGGTCAAACACCAAACTAAGTGAAAGGTAATCATCACATCCGCATTATGATCATGATAGTATTAATTTTGATATTTCCATGTTCAAATGGTCTGTGTTTAAGCGCATTCACGTGTGAAATATCACAAACAATGATAGTACATAGCATGTGTATTAAAAACAACCTACACCATGACATTCACAAAACATAATTTTGTATTGTTACAACGCCACCTGGAGGAACAACAAGGAGTGTCACTGTCACAACTACACCTGAGAAGGCGTAGCATAGCATGCATGATATAGCACCTGGCTACCTTTCTGAGCTGCTCAATCCAAGAACTAGACATCCTCGGCTACGCCAGCTATGCGACCATCTGCAGCTGGCTGTCCCATCAGTGTCCAAGTCCACCGGCAGACGTGGTTTTGGGACAACCGGCCCCGCACATTGGAGGGCGCTACCACTTTCCCTCCTGACGTACTTTCATTGACGTTATTTAAGGGCAAACTCATCTCTTTCAATGTGCATATGGCAATGTGTGAAATACTGTTTTTACGGACTCTAACCATTGTCGTGGAGGACTTTATATACTTTTCTGTGATGACGTTTTAATTAATTAATTAATTTATTTATATATGTTAATGGACTTTTAGTTTGTACGCAGTGATTAGCGTAAGCTAGAAACTGGCGCATCAAAGAATTTTTATTTATTTATAGCAGCAGACGCAAGACGCTCTTCTTCCGAGGCAGTAATTGATGAAAGTGTTTGGTTAAACTCATCTTCTTTCTTCCGTCCATACTGCTCAGGGTTAAGTTCTTATGAGTTTGCATATTTCAGATACCGCCACACACGTGTTTGGTGATGCGTTCATTTAATGTTTTCTTCAAATGCTTCGGTGGTCGGTGGCAGACCATCATCTAGGTAGTAATGCAAAAGGAGCAAACGCATCAGTGTCATCAGACTATACAATGATTCCAGTTGGATTTTCCTTTGCGACCAATAGCATCTGTTGTACATGTCCCTTCTGTGAATGAAAACTCAACAATTGCTGATTTCAACTGGAGTTTTTTCTTGGCCCGAACATGTGCTCAGGTATATACTCTCGGTGAAATGTCTCGTCTTTTGTCAGCTTTGTTCAGATTATGTCAATTCTTTGTCGTTTTTCTCTGTGACAGTCAAGACAACTTTCTTCGATGGCTGTTCGGTATTTGCCTTCAGCTGATGCACTCTGCTCGCTTCAGTGACCCTCTGGTGATACCCTTCGTGCTGTACTCATAGCACATGTCAAAGACAAGATACACATCTCCTCTATGCAGTACCCTTTCAAAGTGACCTTTGAAACTGTTTTCACAAAATCCGTCACGAAGACCGATGAACCACGAGTGCAGGGCTGAACCATCGATGACTGCGACTACTATATTTGCTTCATGCCGTGCCAACACTTCAACTTGCAGTTGTGTCTTTAGGACATACTTCCCTTTTGAAATCCTCATTTCTGCAACCTCTGTGAGCATTGATTTAGGAATGGGTGTCAATTAATGTGAGAGAACACCATTGATGTCTACCAATACTTAGACAGCTACACTGGCTTCCTGTTACTTATCGAATCAATTTAAACTGTCCACTCTTACATATCGTGCTCTATCTACACAACAACCACCCTACTTGGACAATCTCCTGCATCTTTCAAATATCCCTAGGCAGCTCAGGTCATCCATTTCACAATAACTTATTGTTCTTAACACTAAACGTAACTTGCGCAAACGTGCTTTCTCTGCCGCTGCGCCTAAGGTCTGAAATGAACTCCCCATCACTTTGAAAACGTCTGAAACGATAGCTACCTTCCGAAATAAAGTCAAGACATATTTATTCCAAATTGCATTTCCACCATCTGCAACCATGCGTGACTATCATATTTTAAAGAAATACTTTACCCGTTAGCATATTGCCAAGGGAGATGAAATACGATGAGTTCACAGTGTTACATCGGAAGAAGAAGAATGGTGGTTTTTCTCTATTATAATCACTGAATCATACAACATATTATCGCCCATGTTATTTTTATTACTTCGTATTTTGTCAAATGTAAATGATAAAATGGCACGTGAAACTGCTTTCACGCACGCAAATGTTATATTACTGCTACAAAAGGAATGTAATTAATTTCATCGCTGAAGCAACTGTCCACCGATTTATCGTCCCCGACCAAGAGAAAAAAAACCATGAAAGTCGTTCTATGTTTTCGAGGTATATTAATTTGTTCGTCTTAGATCTACTCTATTTCAAATCAAGGGGCCGTTCGAATTGCAACTCGTATTCACACGAATTGTAGCTAATTCGAACGACCATTTAACCGTAGAGATCATGTCAATGTCAAAGTCACTTCAAGGACAATTTTATAGATCATTGGCGTGATTACCATAATCCACGTGGTTGCTATAGGTTATCCAATGACTTATTTGGACGGGGGGGGGGTTGACCATTTTTTGGATTTTGGTTTAAATCGGATGACTAAGGGGTATGAAAAAAAACAAAAATAAAGAAATGGTTGACAAAGTGCCACCCTGCATTTTCAGCAAATAAATAAACTATAGACGTAAAGTCAAACCCAACTTCTGCCGGACTACAAGTTACGCACACATTAAAACGTATCAAACATTGAACACCAAATTGAGCCTTTAAAAAGTAAGACAGCGGATTGTGCTGGTTTTATTTTTGCATTTATATTTTGCTCCCCCAGATCATCTCCAAAACACGAAATTGATTTATGGTGAGACAGCGCATGCGTGAACATATATCTTATCACCCTGCCACAATCTACATTTATGTGCAGTTTTTTGGCACATCCTTATTTCATTTGATAAGCCCCTAAAGTTTTTTCAAGAAATCTCTCAATTTCAATTTGCATACATTTGTGGATAGTATTTGTGCGTTACACACTTTGACCAGAAACACCATACTGCTCGTTTTTGTATGGAACTATTTTTCGTCTCTCAAGTGCATAGTCGCTATGTTTAACAAGTCGAAAACAACAATGACGGCGCCAAGTCTACTAACAAATATTCCGCCCTATTTTGGATTTGTAATCAAGTTATGCCAGTCAGGGCGTTTTTTATTGAATTTTCACTGGGGGGGGGGGGGCAATGTCCTAAAAGGGCACTCCAAATGGTTAAAAAGGGCAGCTTACGCATTATTAATGATTATTTACATAACCCTTAGGAATGTATGAAAGCTATATATATATATATGTATATGTATATGTATATGTGTATGTGTATGTGTATGTGTATGTGTATGTGTATGTGTATGTGTATGTGTATGTGTATATGTATATATATATATATATATATATATATATATATATATATATATATATATATATATCAGTATCTTTTTATCCATATGGTTGCACATTGACGACTGCATCTCGGTATAAAATTAATGTTACACATATATCCCAGAAATATTTTTTATTACAAACTGATGCAGTAGTTAGAGAACACGTCTCTAGCAACTTGCAAGTCAGTACGTTTGACAGTCGTCTCAATTTTACTAGACGAGCCCCGTTTCGCGGGTGAATTTCCTAACGAATTCACGCTGCCCGTAGATGTCCAAATCTGGAGCCCCCATCTTCTGGTCTTCTCCAGGAATTTGAGAGAGCGGGTCGAGGGTCAAAGTAGGCGGTGTCCACACCATTCAGTGCCACCATGAGGCGGGCGTTTCTCGTGTCCTCACCCATGCTGGTGCGGTGATTGTCGACAACGAGGTTGTGGTGGCTCACGATCCTTTCGGTCTGCATAGAGTGTGGACTCATGCAAGCCAGAGATGCCAACACCTTCTGAACTGAACATGTGGTGACTGGCAGAAGTTGCCGTAATCTGACAGTCATCTTACAACCGAGATCACAGCCAACAGGCAGGAACGGCACATTCATCATGTTCTCACATTGCTCGGCTGCCCCGTCCGCAAAGTCAGAAGCTTCGTCTGGAAAAAGACGCCTGACGACACGCACGCCATGTTCAACGAATGATCCCAGGTTGCCTGATATCACCAACCCCTTCATGTCTTTGATGACGTCCTCCTGCTCCGGGTGGATGCGTTCAGAGAGGTATTCGTGGGATGCTTGCACGACCTCCAGCCTGATTGCTCGTGCATTACGACGGTTCGTACAAACGAACTGGTGGTTAGACTTTCGCTGTGTTAGGTCCTCACTGGTGCTATCGCTTGGGCAACTCTCTTTCTCCTCTCTTCTTCCCGGGAATAGTCCATCCCTCATCAATCTCAACTTCTTGACGGCAGCGCCAGTCACAGTGAGAAGATCGCTGATGAACAAATCACTCCTTTGCAACTTCTTCTGGAGTGTTTCAAATATCTCCAGGATATCGCCCATCAGTGAGGTGATCCACTTCTGTTGGTGGTTCCAGATTCTCAGAAACCCTTTGGCTTCAGCCTTCTCCTTTATATCGCTGGTACTTTCTGGTGCCTGCATCTGTTCCCACACATTAATGCAGGCTGGTAGGTTATTCAGCACAGCATCCACCCGCTGCAGCTCGTGCTGGGCAAACCTGACATCGTGGTGCCAGGGGAACTGTTTGACATTCCCGGCTTGCGCTGACAACATCTTCATCCTTCTCGGCGTTCGGAAGAATCGTACGAGCCCCAGTAGATTAGACTTCCAGATGCCCAGCTCCGGTACGGTGCTGACGACCGACTCAATGGCTAAGTCCGACCGGTGAGCAGCACACCAGAAAGTTGCCAGACCTCTCTGCACTTGGTCAGCAAGCAAACGCCATAACCCACCATGTCTGCCAGTGTTTGCCGATTCGCCGTCAGTGGTGACACCGACGAGCTTCGTGTCTTTACCTCCGGTCAGATCCAAAGTTTTGCTCACCGCTTCCAGTAGTCCAGGGGCGCCGTTCTTCTCTGGCGAATGCATGACAACGAACACACACGCTACTATAACTATTAGCCATCCGTCCACTTACAAACTTGTGGTTCAACATTTGTCTGTCACAGCTGCCATCAATCTACACACGTGCATCGGTTGAACATTTGAGACAGACGCACTTTCTCTAGTTCGTATATGACATCCAGCATCTGCTTGTAGTAGTTCGGATCCCTGTAGTGTAGATCGCTAGACGCGGGCGTGAATGGAACAAATTCCACATCTGCGCCATTTTGTCGCATAGTGGCCAACAGATGGTTCGACGCCAAACAAGCCAGAGATCATATCGGCCACGATCGGGCGGAGACCGTTTCGATTAGACAGTCGTTGTATACATCGACAGCCATTCGCAGAAACATCGCAAAAACAGTCTTATTGTAAGCAGTGAGTGCGCGTAGCCATGGTTGCGACGTTGTGCACTCTTCCTAGGCTTCGTCCATCTTCTTCTTGCTTGTAGCTGCCATGTGCGGTTCAGAGGTCATATGGTCAATTACCCTTTCCAGCTTATCACTACAGTCCGTCCTGACGCCTCTTGCGATTGGCATAGTGCCATTTTTAGAACTTTTCTTTGCCATCTCTTCATACTCCTGACATATTGTGCATAGAATGTGAGCCCTTGTTCGGCCATATTTCTTTGCCGAATATGAGCGAAGCTCGGGGAATTTGTTGACAACATCTGCAATAGTTAACGGAATTCCGTTGTACGTCGGTGTGCGGGAACTTGACGGTCTCTGGTGTGAAGTTGCGTTGTCGGTTTCCAAGTGTCTGGGTAAGGTGGTGATCTTTGTCGCCAGGAGTGTGGTCAGATGTGATGGCAGTGGATGGATCATGGCTGCTACACTTTATCTTTAGGAGTGTCATCAGATGTGATGGCAGCGGACGGATCATAGTTCCCTGGCGGCATTGTGGGTATTTCTGGCAATGAGTCATTGAGGCTGCGTCGAAAAATTGTGTCTAGGAGTTAACATTTAGCGGCAGATTTCTGTAGCGCTTCTTGTCTTCGTTTTGCATTTCTGTCTCTCTTAGGCATGACTGGCAGGATATCGACCTGGACAAATTAAATGGTTAAATGTAATAACTAACTCAGGAAAAGTTCTATTTGAAACACTTGTATGTTAATATGTGCACCACCAACTTTTGAGTAACAATTTTCCAAAGTTGATGTCCCTGCTGACCGCCAACTTTCCATCTCACATGTAGAACACTATCAACTACTCATACATTTTAAAGTTTATTTGTTTAGTATGTATACAATATGCTTATTTGAGTTACCATGCTTAAAATTTCGATTTCTCAAAGATGCGGAGAATGAATTGGCTCGGTTACTGCCTCAATCAAAATCTGCCCTGACAGGTTTATGGCTGTTATGATGTTTGTATCATCTTACCTACAAGAGGGATCATTATTAAAATGTGATTATTTTGTGATATTTGTTAAACGTTTCCAATTGCTTTCGTTGGACACTACACACACTTTGCCAGGTTTATTTATTATTTGAACAAAAAACAGCCGACTGTCAGGTTGTTGATACATCGTTAATCCCCGCCAGCTCGCTCTCGATCAGTGGTAATAGCGAATGGGCGAGGTTTAGTCTCGCCTGTGCTATACTGGGTACGTTTCGCAATTTCGCGGCCAGGACACCAGTTTATGTTAACAGCTATTTCAACATCACTGTAAAGAACTGGATTGCACGCGGCTCAATCGTGTAAAATGTGATGACACGTCTTGTTGAATTATACACAATTGAAACAAACAGTAACATGCAGGTACACATATTTACATATACATAATCATTAGCTATTCTAGAACCGGAACACTGACGTCATAAGTAAACACTTCTATGGCTATGGTATGGCTATGCCAAAGCACGTTTTCAGTTCTTCGCATGAACTGTATGAAGAAGCCATTCGGCAATACGTCACTGTTATTGCTATGATGCTATTACATTCCCATATCAATAAATTGATCTTTTGTAGACATATTGCCCTTCTTTAACTTTTGAACTTTTTTGATTTTGCCACCAATGAAAATGAACTAAAACACACTATCAAAAAGAATACAAATTAAGACCTACATTAATACAAGGGGCTGGTTAAGGAGAATGGGGGCACGCATTGGGGGGGCAAGTTGGTTTGACTAGGGGGGCAATTGAAAAGGCTGGGGGGCATTGCCCCCCCCACTTTGTATGTTAAAAAACGCCCTGATGCCAGTGGTGAAATGATGAGTCGTGCCATTGTTGGGAGTGAGAACATGATTTGTCGTGACACAGCAGTACTTGTTGAGGCAATTCGAAGCTAGCTGATGTGACGTCACGGACGACGTTTGATCTACAGCAGTGTCACTCAAAGTGTTAACAGTGCTTCCCTTTCATTAGCTTTCACAGATAAATGACCAGTTTGTCTTCGTCAGCGCGACAGCAACAAAGTGCAACTATGGCAACGTGCCGGCGAAATGTGATTGAACGCTTTGCAATCACTGCGGTTTCGTTTCGACACAAAAACATTTCTGACGAAAAGATTTGATTATTTTCCATTTTTAGAAGCACTGCGATTTTTTATTCCCAAGCGCCAAAACTTACGATGCACAGAAGGAAGATCGTTAAACTTCCCCAAACCCGATTTTTTTTTGTAAATACGATGCATGTTAACTGAATTTATTAACAAAAGCTTTAAGGTTCCTCCTCAATTCGCTTTATTCGCTAGTTTTTTTCCAATTTAGTTTGCGAAAAATCAAACCTACCTAGTATTCACTCAACATGCTGGCTCGTTTGTGCAACTTTTATACGTAGTTTTTGTGAAATCATCAGACGAACTATTAAATTACTTACTATTTGGTCAAACATTAATTGAAGTGAAAATGGAAACGCTGAGAACTCACGAATTTCACCCTCGGTGACATTTCGTAACGTTGTCATGTGATCGGCGAGAGGATGGAAGTCATGATCGGCATTGACCATTGCGAACACAAACCATTTTGGATATCCACTATTTTGAACCTTGCCAGATCTAACGACTAAAGTCAATTCTTTTGATGAATTGAACACAAATAGGCATTTATATTAAATCGACTACGTATGTTACATAAACTATTCACACACGACACATTTCGACATCTACGAACCGGATTTGCGATAGGCTAAATCAGTTGAGGATGGAGTTTTAAGAAAAGACACTTTTATCAAGCCAATTTTAGCACTGTGTTCATAGCTTCGACATTCGAGAATTGATCAATATATCTAGCTTTATACCTCTCTGGACATGGCAAACAAAGCTTTAGACGCAGTAACGTGAAAACGTCATGTAACATTAGAACTAGTGTTTAATGGTACGACGTCAAAGTAAGTTCTTTCGACGATTAAAAAAAGACGCACTCTTCTATTAAACCGACTGCGATGCCATCATTGCGAACACAATCCAGGACGAGAACAAAGACAGCGTTGTGGCAGGACAAGAAAGGCGCTCACATGGAATCCTCAGGACGTCCGGAAATGGAGAGGCCGAGAAACCCTCAGGACGTTAGGAAAAGGAGAGGCCGAAAAAAATCTGGCGCAGAGAAGTGAAAACAGAGATGACAAAAGCAGGATGTTACTGGAAACAGATGGAAGCGCAAGCCAAAACCGTTCCCGATTGAAGGAGTTGTCATAATGGCTTGTTTTCCGCCAGGGAGTGAACAGTCAAATAAGTTCATTTTAAATAAGATAAGAATAACCAACAATAAGTGTACACAAAACAAGGATTCAAATAAAACATTGTGTTTACGACGAACGACAATCAATACCTACTGGCCGCATGAACCAGCCAAAGACGACCTCCCCGACAACAGCACAAGGGAGTGCCAACGACTGAGAGTTAGAGCAAATGAAATTCTTTATTTGTCGTTGTGCATTACGCCACCATTGTTGCAATGACGTCACGTTTTGAAGGCGCTGCAATTAGCAACACGGCGCTGGAAGGCCGTTAACAAGACCAGCCAATACGCATTAGTCTCGGACTTACAAGTGCGCGTTTGAACGAGAACTAAATACCACGTGTAATTAGATTGAGATAACAACATTAATAACGTTTGGACGACGAAACAATGATCCCTGTCTGGCCTAATATCTTCTAAATAAGAGTTATTCACCATGCATCGTTGTTTTTTTACAACGTCTTCCCATTTGAGTGTTTCCGCTATCGTTGTCATTTCCGTTATTTTGACAAGCACAGCAGGTTCAAGTGTTACACTTGAACCTGCTGTGCTTGTCAAAATAACGGAAATGACAACGGAAAAACTCAAATGGGAAGACGTTGTATCCGTAAGACAGAACAAAGAAACACCGTATATATATATATATATATATATATATATATATATATATATATATATATATATATATATATATATATATATATATATATATATATATATATATATATATATATATATATATCTATATATATATATATATATATATATATATATATATATATATATATATATATATATATATATATATATATATATATATATATCAATATCAATAAAGGTGTGTGTAATATGGCATTGATTAAATATGTGGATTTACTGTGCACTCCATAGCAATGGTCTACCTATCACGTCGCACAGTAACGAACACAGAACACTGGCGTAACTGAGCTGGGGGGAGAAGGTGGGAGGGGGCAGCTGCTCCAGCGGCATTCTTTTTTTTTGGGGGGGGCGGTACTATGGGAGGCTTACTAAAATTTAGACATTTGGTTACATACGGACTAGGCTCGCACTGCCTGTGGTCATTTGCAGCATTGTCTAAAGGGCGTCGGATTTGGCTAAACAAAACTAACCATTTTGGCCATCATAATTTTCGTTCAAAACCAAGCTGAATACATGTGCATTTGTCTCCATGCGCATTTAAACGTTGTGGATCACAGTGATATTCGGTACTTGTGAATACTAGGTTTCTTTGCCATAATGTCTCATAAAATAACCATTGGACGTATTCCGAGCTCCTTTCTCGTGCGGACAAGGTGTGACACCCCGTCACTCCACGCACAGACAGAAATAATGGAGGTGATAACGTTGCTTGCAGTTCTATTTGTTTATGTTAGTGACCAGCATGACCAGTGCGTCGACCACCGACTGACCAGCATGACCAGTGCGTCGACCACCGACTGACCAGCATGACCAGTGCGTCGACCACCGATTGACCAGCATGACCAGTGCGTCGACCACCGACTGACCAGCATGACCAGTGCGTCGACCACCGACTGACCAGCATGACCAGTGCGTCGACCACC
This sequence comes from Lamellibrachia columna, assembly GCA_963662155.1. Classification (NCBI taxonomy): domain Eukaryota; kingdom Metazoa; phylum Annelida; class Polychaeta; order Sabellida; family Siboglinidae; genus Lamellibrachia; species Lamellibrachia columna. The sequence continues at coordinate 31,919,278 of OY759272.1, forward strand.
GACTGACCAGCATGACCAGTGCGTCGACCACCGACTGACCAGCATGACCAGTGCGTCGACCACCGACTGACCAGCATGACCAGTGCGTCGACCACCGACTGACCGAGCAGACGTGGTCGATGTTGCATTGCAGTTGGACGTTTTTTGTAGGTTTTTTTGAAGGCCTTTTGATTGTGTTGGAGGTGTTGTGAATGTTGGCTTAAAGGGCGGCTGCGCTGAATCATTATCAATATATTGGTAGCTGATTGCTACTGTGACGATGGAGCAATGACAAAGCATTATACCTGGGCATACATATTCCACAAATACGCTCTTCATTGGGAGCGGCATTTTGTACTATTACTGCAAGCGGCACTTTGCCTCGTTAAGTCAATGGATAGGTATCGCTATATGCACTCATATTACATGATTACATTTGCCAGAAAACTATTCAACAATTTCAACAACGCGGACCACTGAACATATTATACGACCCAATTTGATGTTTAAGAAAAACTTTAGTTAGATCACTGGACCATGAAATGAGGGTTTTGCCTTTTGCACCAATTTTTGCTTCATCATCTTAATTTTTACATCGATATCGTTTCTCGGTATGATTAAACATATATATTTGTGGACTTGTGGCCTTGTGTGGTTACGTCAACGTAGTGCGTTGACGTCACTCACGACGTTTGTTACACCAAACTTAAGTAACATTACATTGTCCTGCTTGATAAAATTCAGCGACGTTGTGGTTTACACCCACAACCATAGCCACCTTCCCTCGAGTGTAAGTCTTGCGTCGGCCAACTGCGTCTCACCAACGCAAACCACTGAGAGTGAACAGCAAGGAGTGTATATTGATCAGAAACAATAACAACACAAATGCAACGACTAAACAATCATGCTAAACTGAAATCGATCCAGCAAATGACAGTGCCTTGAATAATGACAGTTCAACCACAAGACCTGACACGCGACAGGCACGCGCCGTGACAAGTACGCCAGTGGCGTGACAGTGTCGCGATAGGCGACAACATGACAGCCACCGACAACCATTGTTGGGCACTAAAAAAAATGCGTCAGATCCGATTCATGCGTAATTTCGGTATTCCGTCAGAAATAATATAATTTTGCCCGCCGCGTGCCACGCAACAAGTGATTTTAGACCGCCGCCGCCGCCGCCGCCGCCGCCGCCGCCGCCGCCGCCGCCGCCGCCGCCGCCGCCGCCGCCGCCACCACCACCACCACTACCGCCGCCACCACCACCACCACCACCACCACCACCACTACCACCGCCGCCACTACCACCGCCACCGCCGCCGCCACCACCGCCACCACCGCCGCCGCCACCACCACAGCCTCCACCGCCGCCACCACCACCGCCACCACCGCCGCCACCCTCCACCACCGCCGCCGCCACCACCACAGCCTCCACCGCCGCCGCCACCACCGCCGCCGCCACCACCACCGCCGCCGCCTCTGCCGTCGCTAGTAGTGGGGACATCGCCCTCGTTGACGACGCCAGCACCGCCTGCTGAGGCAAACATGACCGCGGCCTCAACACAGGTGGTCACTCGTTGCCGTTGACCGGATAATTGAAAATGCGTCAAAAGGTGACCGACTCGTATATGATGGCGTCCTTGAGTAGTGTCGTTTAGGGTTACGTCACTAGGAACGCGAACGGACTACATAAAAACCACGAATTAAGAAAGGCAAAATAATACAGGCGACGAGCATGAAAAGACGATGAAAAGATATTAAGGAGAGGCCAGTTTCTACGGTACGTGTGCCTTATTTGGATGTTTTGTTGATGCATTTGTTCACTCATTCTTCAATGGCTGGTTTCAATGGCTGGTTACAATGGCTGGTTTCAATGGCTGGTTACAATGGCTGGTTTCAATGGCTGGTTACAATGGCTGGCTTCAATGGCTGGTTACGGGTCTTATGTTGTTTTATACGATGCACTATTTTGTGTTTTCTCATGGAAAGAACTCGCTCCCACGGTGGTGCTGTCAAGTTGATCTTCTACCACGTACCGTTGAGTCTGATCAGTAGAAGTAGTTGTTTATTTTCCATTCACTTAATTATTATGAGTGATGAGAACTCATCACGTTTTCATATAGCTAATTAGCTTCATCGTCATCATCATCTTCATTGTCATTATCATCATCGTCATCATCGTCGTCGTCATCATCATGTCAGCCACTTGTGTCAAACTCTGCTGGATCCAGCCACCTGCCTCCAGACAACTCTGTCTCTAATTGCCGCATGCAGCTCTGCAAACTGCCACGTCTTCCCTGAGCGAGTCGGTGAAAAGGCTGGTCTGCCTCGGCTTGTCTTCCATGCGTCTGCCTGTCACACGATGGACCTAGATGCCTTCCTATCGTTACGTGTGTAGTAGTGTTAGGCAAATCTAAGGCTCCTTCCCCGTACTATGTTTGCACTGTGCTCATTCCGCTATAGAGTTCTACGTTTATTATACACTGCTGCCAGTATATAGAGTTCTACGTTTATTATACACTGCTGCCAGTATATAGAGTTCTACGTTTATTATACACTGCTGCCAGTATATAGAGTTCTACGTTTATTATACACTGCTGCCAGTATATAGAGTTCTACGTTTATTATACACTGCTGCCAGTATATAGAGTTCTACGTTTATTATACACTGCTGCCAGTATATAGAGTTCTACGTTTATTATACACTGCTGCCAGTATATAGAGTTCTACGTTTATTATACACTGCTGCCAGTATATATAGTTCTACGTTTATTATACACTGCTGCCAGTATATAGAGTTCTACGTTTATTATACACTGCTGCCAGTATATAGAGTTCTACGTTTATTATACACTGCTGCCAGTATATATAGTTCTACGTTTATTATACACTGCTGCCAGTATATAGAGTTCTACGTTTATTATACACTGCTGCCAGTATATAGAGTTCTACGTTTATTATACACTGCTGCCAGTATATATAGTTCTACGTTTATTATACACTGCTGCCAGTATATAGAGTTCTACGTTTATTATACACTGCTGCCAGTATATATAGTTCTACGTTTATTATACACTGCTGTCAGTATATGCTAAAATGGTTCGCAGTATTCTTACTTAGTAAGGCAAATATATTAATGTTTTCAGGGTGGTTATACGCCAAGAGCTTTGTCTTTCTAACATTAATCTTCGGTCCGATCGATGTGTTATTAGCTAACATGATACTTTGATAATAAAAGAAATATGTTTTGATTAGCGTGTAGCACGCGTTGTCGTGGATACGCGATTGTTCTGCAAAATTTTCTTGACAATTGATTGTTAAGGGATCCACCAGAGGCGCCATGGGTTACTTCAGGGACCCTCTATTACGTGTAAGGCCGGCCGGGTTACCAAAGAAATTGTTCTAATAATCACAAATAATATTGTCTGTGTGTGCGTGCGAGCGTACGTGCGTGCGTGCGTGCGTACGTGCGTACGTGCGTGCGTATCCGCTGTATCCGCGGTGTTTTCATTCGTCTTGAAGTTTCAAACACAAGTGCTTACTGAATGCCAAGTATACTACAATATTCACGCGACTGACGTAATATTCAGCTTGTGTCCGTATGCAATCGGGTAGACACGATTCCACAAAGCATCACCTCACCCACATTCCCGTTGCTAAAATGACGTCAGTTGGCGCGGTTTACACTTCTTCTTCCTTTTCTTTTTCTTCCTGGTCTTCTTCTTCTTCGTCGTCCTATATCCCACCTGGCCTGAACGTGCCGATGTTACAGGCAGCCTGGTGGGGGGGGGGGGGGGGGCAGGACCTATTTAACTTACATGCAGTGCAACATTACAATTAAAACAAATAGTGTGTGAATTAGAAATATGAGAACAAGAACATGTTGTCGCGAAATTCGTTGGCATTGTTTCAATATCACACCAGTGGAAAGTAGGCTTGCTTCGAAAGCATAAACCGGCAGCGTTTAAACTGTAAACATTTGAATATCCTATGCATTGATCAATTCGTTAATTCAGCGTCGTTTTATGTCGTGCTGTTTTACGCCAATTGCGGATACGTGGCATCCATCGACATGACCTATTTGTGCATGCTGCCGAAGCTTCCAGGATGCTACGCACGGTACAATCAGAGTAATTAACTTACCGATTAATTAGCCTCTCGAGTCATGTCATTTGAATAGATGTATAGAGGTTCTCGCGCCGGTTTACCCCGGCCCGAAATGGCTCACAGGAACATAGTATCGCGGTGCAATAATCGATCGTGTAAACACCCTCGCGAGATCAATTAGCAACGCCAATTTGTGGCTACGATTGTGTCGCTGGTATTGGGGAATGGGTGCAATTTGACCAACAATCGGTCGCTATTTTGAAGCACTGGACAATAAGCTTGCGACGCACACATAATTTAGCTGCGCGTTATCATGCGACACGGCCAACCAATTGGGGCAAAAAATCGTTTCCAAATATTCGTCAACCGCAAAATACTAAAAACTTATAATAATTTAAAAATCAACTTAGTTGGAATTACAATTCGGAAAGAAGAACAATTTGAAAAGAAAACATTTCTTCAGATTACGAACTGTTGTTACTTTTTGTAATTTTAGCAGTTTTTTTCCTATTCAGATAATACTATAACATTATTTTGTTTATAATAGGGTAATTATATGAAAAACAATGCCACCAGTATATGGCTGCATGTGGCGTTCTCTGTTCAACCCGATAATGCCTCACCTTTCAAAAGTATAAATATACCCCGTAAATTCCAAATCCTTGGTTAATCACTGCATCACATAGAATCTAACACGACACATAGGCCATACAAACAAGCAGATTTTCCACACATGGATCCAAATCTCATCTTAGCGCGTGGGCGTGTACACGGGGTGTTCATCGAGTGCTTGGGCATTCCCCTTTATGTCTGCCGGATTTGTTCAGAATAGTTGTCGACACACCGCGAGATGGCGTCCTCTTGCACGTGTTCCTCGGATAAGGACATTTGTACCATACAAACTAGGAGCAATGCTAATCTTTCTAATTTGACCCCCCCCCCATCCATCCTACCCTTTCTTCGTAGTAATTACTAAACGCAAATGGATTCTAATCATCAATGCATTTTTTTTATTTCCACTGGCCAGTTGTTGCCAGGCTTACGTATCAGTGTGAGAGATAACCGCCTTCAGCTAATAGTGGAGATGGTTATTCTCATCTCAGCCCAATAATGCCCTGAACGACCAGACATCTCGACACTGATGAAAATCATGGCGATGTGGTTCTGGAGATACAAATCAATAACCCAAGTAGGCCTAGGAAATAATGCAGAACGAAATTATTGCCATCGTCCTACAGCAGATCCAGCAGGTGCTCATGTCCGAAATGCGAAAAATGTTTTCTAATTCCACCAGCGCTGACGGAGCTTGTGGCAAATCGGACAGAGAGAGACAAGAGGTGTCCTGAAAGATTAAAAACAAAATATCCGTGAGGAATTCGTGACGTTTTTCGTGTGTTTCTGCGGAGTTACAGGCACATCTATCACCTTGGAACATGTCACATCAATAACCGTGGAACATGTCGGCTTGGACTTCGGAAAGATGCACGAGCATAAGACGGTGGTGAGAATATGGCCGGGAAGCCGAATGGTGTAGCTGCTTTGATGCAGACCAATAACACAAAAAGCGGTGTAAAGAGACAGTTGCACCAAGTTGATGGACTTTGAAGAGCTCGCTGAATTAATCGTTGTAATGTACTGAATTCGTTAAAGGTCCCGAAATATCAAACCTATTTAGTATCCACTGCAACATGATAGCTTGTTTGTGTAACTGTTTGATCAAGTATTAATTGAAGTGAAAACGGAAACGCCGAAAACTCACGAATTTCACCCTTGGTGACATTTCGTAACTTTGTCATGTGATCGGCAAGAGGGTGGTCGTCACGTCCATGATCGGCATTGACCCGCAAAGTGTTATTTTTTGCAAGACTACGGGTAGTGGCATGAATGTGCAAAAACATGAGTTTATGAAACATTTTACACATTTCAACAAAACAGTATTGGTGCTTCGTTATAGTTCTATATTGAACCAAATTTGCTGAGTGACGAGTGGACTTTTCGAGTCATACAGTATACGTGAACCACCAAGTAGACTTAGTGCGGGCTCACGGACCAACTCCAGAGATGTTACTATGACGTCACGACTCACTGTGTCGATCACGCACTGCGGTCTACGCCCAGTCTTGACTTGTCGCTGAGTTGTACGTCGTGCGCTAGACGTCGCCACTGTCAACAACTAAAGGTTTGCGCATGTTCATAGCAACGTCTCCAAAAGAAGACATCAGAACACGATTGGGTAAAGCCAAGTCTGCGATGGCAAAGCTTATGGAGTTCCTCAATGTACTCGCGAAAGACTGAACACAGATTATACCAGAGCAATGTCCGCTTCGTGCTCCTCCACGGCTCGCAGTGTTGGCGCATGACACAGCAACTTATTAACAGACTTGGCAGTTTCCAAACACCTGCTTAGGGAAGATACTGCAATGACATTGACATGACAACCATTACAACATCTCCAATGCCACAGAACCAGAATAGAAGAGACCTGGAGACCTTGAGAGGATAATTATCTCGCGATGAACTCCGCTGTAGCCAGCCGACATCAGTCATGTGAGTAATATCTTGCATGCGTGTATCTATTTGTTGACGCTTGACACAGAAAACATCTCATATTTCACTAATTATGTTGCTTAAAATCCACTTTCAGGCGGAGGTCAAAGTGTAGACATTTTGAGAAGTTCGAACTAAGAAATGGAATTGACGCATAAAGAAAAATAACAGAGTTGAAAAAAAATCGAACATCAAATGTTTTTGTAAGCAGTAAATGGCAATGTGACACTCATACATAGTTGTTCATACCCGTCTCATTTTTATCTACTTTTAACTAAAAACCATGAAACACAGAGCGTCAAGCTGCTTTGACAACCCAAGGTTGGAAGCGCTTGCATCGCACATCTTTTCGACGGCCACCGTCCAGTTGTAATTCTCCAACATAACGTGGAGCCACGAAGCGGGAGGCAAAATCTGCAGATGCCAATTATTCCGCAGTTCGCAACTCGATCTCAGCCTCGGATTCCGCATGGTCAATCTTGCAAATAACATGCGATACCTGCGATGGCATTAATTGATAGACACTGGTGGAAGCCGCCACTTTGCCCGGCACACGAAATACTCGGAGTTGGCGCTCTTAAATAAATACACTTGCTACTATTCAGTCCTGAGAGGGGAGGTCCAACAGCCTTGAATATCTTCGTTTTATTGATTGACTATTTTATTCAACAACTGCCGCTAGAACGTTGTTATTTACGACGCATAAATCAGAAAAGCAGAGTTTTATGTTCAAGTAAGGTGGTTTTGATTTCACACTCACTCATCCTTAGACCGAGCCAGTCTTGTGGGAGACGCCTGGAAGCCTCGACCGAAACCGTCCTCCTTCTGGCACGATTGTGGGCGGCATCGAAAAGCTCCCGTGGTCATTCTTGGCGGGAAAATCTTGGGATTCTTGGCTGGAAAATCTTGAAAACACGGAATTGAATTTGGTGGATTGGATATTGCGTGGAATATTGATAAGATAAGTAGTGTTATTACGTGTATATTAAACATAGACTAGCAAGATACCTTGTTTAGACAATATTTGCTGTAAAAATTTAGCCATAGGCAGTAATTTAGGGTAGTTTATATAGTAAATCTTCGAATATTTGGTAGCGCGAACGATAATCAAGGTTTGTTGTGATCAGCTGAGTAGGTAGAAATTAAGCAGAAGGTACATAATATCATTGCAGATTTAATTAACACCTAAATAGTTTAATACATATTAAACATAGAGTACACGGATACCTTGTTTTGGCAACATTTGTTGTTAAAAGTTAGCCATAGTAAAAGTTAGGTAATAATTCAGTGTAATTCAAAGAAGGTCACAGAGATTTCGTTATCGCGAGCAATATTACGGTTTGTTGTGGTCAGCTGAGTAGATAGAAAATAAGTAGCAAGTACATATTTGTAGGTTTAATGAAAACCTTAATAATCTAGCATAATGTGTGTATTAAAATACAAAAACAGTATTTGTGAAGACCACGCAGTATAAACTGTAAACATAACTGATTAACGGATTGGACATATCGTTGTCGTTGTCGGTTATATTACCAGTATTGGGATACAGGGGTCAGAAGCATAGGAACTGTAGGAGGTTGTCGGTCAACACACAAGTACAGAAGGTACGTATGGAAGAGGGAGTAGGTTTCGTACTGAGAAGGATGCTGCAGTTCTTGGGTGTGAGTTTGTCATGGTTGGTTCCTGTTCCAGTTACTAAATTTGAGGGCGATAAATCAAATCATTTTGGTCAGTTATTTGTAACTCTTGAAATGATAGCAAAGAAAATTAAGAAGATGAAAGATAACAAATCACCTGGAGTTGATGGCAAACCACCGAAACTGCTTAAGGAAATTGAGCAAATTAGTGCACCACTTGCAAAAGTGTTTAACTTGTCACTAGAACATGGAATACTTCCTTCATAATGGAAAGAAGCAAAAGCAGACCAGTGAGTTTAACATCAGTTAGGTTCCTAAAAGCAAGGTCCTGTCTGACCAATCGCTTATGTTTTATAGAAGAAATTACAAAGTGGGTAGATGATGTGTCACAAATGGATGTAGTCTACTTAGATTTTTTGAAAGCTTTCAATAAAGTGCCACATCAAAGATTGTTACTTAAGCTAAAAGCCCATGGCATAGGTAATGATGCAATCAATTGGGTAGAAAAGTGGCTTACGCACAGAAGACAGAGATATGGTGAAAATTCAAACTGGAAATCTGTTTTGAGTATGGTACTACATGGATCAGTATTACAACCAATGCACTTTTAACATAAGTTGTAATATATAATATTATATATATATATATATATATATATATATATATATATATATATATATATATATATATATATATATTATATATATATATATATATATATATATATATATATATATATATATATATATATATATATATATATATATATATATATATATATATATATATATATATATATATATATATATATATATATATATATATATATATATACACACACACACTGTCTGTTTTCTGTCTGTAAGCCACTTTTCTATCCAACTGATTGCATCATTACCATTTAACCAATTTATCTAGATCATCCTGTAAACTGTATTTATCGTTATCATTTCCATCCTTTCTGAATACATCTAGTTCTGCAATGAACGTTTCAGGGTTGCTGCTTCAAAAGGTAATCAAATTCTAGGGCTAATTAGGAGAACTATCACATATAAAGAGAAACAGCTAATTGTACCCCCATACAAAGCAATAGGTAGGCCACATTTGGAATATTGTATACAATCATGGAGCATATTATCGTAAGAAGGACATATATAAGCTAAACAGAATACAAAGAGCAACTAAAATGACTCCAGAATTTAGAGACCTTAGTTATGAAAGCCGCTTATTAGAATGTGGTTTGACAACACTAGAGACCAGGAGACTCAGACGAGAACAAATAGAAGTGTTTAAAATAGTGAATGGTTATGAGGATATTGGTAGGAATAATGTTCTTCAAACCTAAGGCAGGCATAACCAGAGGACACAAAGCAACATTAGTTAAGGACCATTGTAAGTTGGACATGAGAAAGTACTCATTCTCACATAGGTTGATACGTTAATGGAACAAATAGTTAAATGATGATCGTGTTAATGCTAGTAGTGTGAATATTTTTTTTTTTTTACAGATATATCATAATGGCGGGCTATATATATATTAATTATATATATTATATATATATATATATATATATATATATATATATATATATATATATATATATATATATATATATATATATATATATATATATATATATATATATATATGATGAAATTGTTGGACTCGATAAGCCAATGGCTTCTTTGCCCACTTGCCATCTCGAACTTTATTTTCGTTTTAATTCTGGTGACGGAAACCACGCACTTAACTCAATATTCCAATGATTCCTATAGTAGGGTCTAACATTCTGCTACGTAGGTCGAACTATGCAGACATTTGTTGTATTATATTACTGGTGGTCTCAATCGTTATTCGCCTTTCGCGCACATGAAATTGCTAACAAACGAGTGTCTTTATAAAAGTCCTTTCATTTTCGCTCGTTTATTGCAAATGTTTTATTCAGTTTTGATGAAAACCATCGGGTAAGCTATCACATTATTTTTGAACGGATCTGGTCAAAATTCGTTGGAAAAATGGCAAAAGGTGGTCTGGCTATAAACGTTATGCATAAGGTTATTCACACTTTCGCAAATTACCCGATCTAACGATCAGCATAAATTATTTCGATGTTTTAACAAAGTATATATGTGCACTCTTTATTAAACTTGTTGTGCATACTGACTGTGCATAACTATTTACACACTACACATTTGAACATCACCTAACCTGCTTCGCAATTGACTAAATCAACTGAGTAGGGAATTTTGGACACCAGTAGAATACAACATTATGCATCTATGACTCCCGGTTGTCGCGCTTACTTTCCACAGCATGTCCGTCGTCTCTCCGAACGAGATTTCCCGAGTAGCGCTATTGACCAAAACGTCTGCTCTATTGACCAAAACCTCGGGAGAAATTAAGTGGCAAATCGGAGAAGATGTGAGCCGCCTTCTCGATTGTCACGAGTTGAATCCACGTCTAGGTGGATACGCTCGTGCTTTTCAATCAATTGATCCCCCTAAGCCATCTCCTTGGCCGCCGACAAGGACGTTTTGTTGGCTGCACGTTTTGCCATCAGCCGACGGCACATCGGGACGTGTACGTTGTCGTCTCGTTAAGCCGGCGTCTCTTGTAGCATCCTTAAGATCTTTATCCGCAGCCGTCGATCTGTATCGCGCATCGTTGGACAATATTACCAGGAGAGCGAGGGATACGTCCCGTAAATGGAACACTGTAGGTTTGGGAGCCTACTGATTTATTGAGTTCTTGTCCCCCAACCTAACGAATAGCATCACTGTACAAAACAATCACATATCTATATCTACCTAGATCTATATACTTCTATATATGTATATATATATATATATATATATATATATATATATATATATATATATATATATATATATATATATATATATATATATATATATATATATATATATATATATATATATATATATATATATATATATATATATATATATATATATATATATATATATATATATATATATGTATGTATGTATGTATGTATGTATGTATGTATGTATGTATGTATGTATGTATGTATGTATGTATGTGTGTGTATATATATATATATATATAGCTGTCACAGGAAGAAGGCATATATATATATATATGCCTTCTTCCTATGACAGCTAGTCTGATCACGAGACATTCTTGCAAAAATTACAGCTAGTCGGACCACAAGTTATATTTTTATACGTACACAAGGAATTCTACAAAATGTAGACAAAGATCTACAATTCACAATTCATCTTGCAAAATGAAACTATTAACTCGACTGAATTTAAGTATACGAGGAAAAACGCGTGAGCTTATAACGGAAGTATGCATACGTGTACGTATATGTGCGTGCGCGCGTGCGCGTTTGCACACATACATACACACATACATGTGTTACTTAATACATGTCGAAAATGGCTGCCATTCCCAAACACTATCCACAAGTCTGTGATCAATGGGTGGTTAAGAACAACGACACATGAATAATTACGAGATATCAGGAAAGAACCTTGCCCCAACTACAGTGTACACTACTATTCGTCCTCTATTCTTCCCTTTCCAAGAAGACATTTTATTTGCAAGGAAGGCAAGAAATTGTATCTTGTTTTTATAAATATATTTTCAGATAAAATTCTTTTCCCACGCCGCTTTGTCAATCAACTATGCGAACCCGCTGCTGTTGTCATTACGTTGACAACATATTTACCCCGCGCAATGTTCACTCTGTGAACTGGCTACTGTGCGGACCCGATACAGTTTACGTTATGTGGAGGGAATACTTTCCCCACGTAATGTCCACTCTGCGAACTGGCTACTGTGCGGACCCGATACAGTTTACGTTGTGTGGAGGGAATACTTTCCCCACGGTATGTCCACTCTGTGAACTGGCTACTGTGCAGATCCGATACAGTTTACGTTGTGTGGAGGGAATACTTTCCCCACGCAATGTTCACTCTGTGAACTGGCTACTGTGCGAACCCAATACAGTTTACGTTATGTGGAGGGAATACTTTCCCCACGTAATGTCCACTCTGCGAACTGGCTACTGTGCGGACCCGATACAGTTTACGTTGTGTGGAGGGAATACTTTCCCCACGGTATGTCCACTCTGTGAACTGGCTACTGTGCAGACCAGATGCAGTTTACGTTGTGTGGAGGGAATACTTTCCCTGCGCAAGGTCCACTCTGCGAACTGGCTACTGTTGTCGTTATGTGGAGGGAACACTTTCCCCACGCAATGTCCACTCGGTGGACCCGATACAGTTTATATAACGAGATGGAAAATAATATTCCCACTTGATTTCCATTCTACGGATCCAATACAGTTGATGCGGTGGCTCAGCGGTTAGAACATCGGACACTCAATCGAGAGGACTCGGTTTCGAATCGTCTTGCTGCTGTTTCAAAACTTAGGCAATTTCTTTTACTCAACGTTGTCCTGGTTAACTGTATAAATAAGTACCTGGCTATAGACAATGGTGGGTATTTGAACGAATAGTCTTCGCACAGTAATTGTAGCGTGGCTGAATGCTTCCCAACAAAGTCGAGATGGCGTTGGAAGGAACAGGTCTGCCAGAGGGTGAAATGTAAAGCGCCAAGAGCAGTGGATACCGCGCTGTATAAGAACGTACCTTTACGTTAGTGAAGCAAATACTGTTCGCACGCAATGTCTGTTCGACCGACCCAATACAGTTTACGTAACGTGGAGGAAATATTGTTCACACCCATTGTCCATTCTGCGGACCCGTTCCACTGGGAACAACTAACCACCAGAACAACACACAGACGTCTCAAAATATATATTCCACAAAGCCACCAATGGTCATTTATCCTCGCCAGTTGGATATCTTCTCCCGCCTGCCCACCGTCAATCATAGCAAAGCCTTTAATACATTTAATACCATCCACACCAGCAAGAACTGTTACAAATTCTCCTATTTTCCCCGAACATAGAAATATTGGAACTCTGTCAGAAACAACAACCAACACTATAGAGCCACAACAATTTAAGCAAGTTCTAACACACCCAACACCAAGTTCTAACACACCCAATACCAAGTTCTAACACACCCAATACCAGGTTCTAGCACACCCAATACCAAGTTCTAACACGTCCAATACCAAGTTCTAACACGTCCAATACCAAGTTCTAAACACCCAATACCAAGTTCTAACATGTCCAATACCAAGTTCTAACACGTCCAATACCAAGCAAACACGACTAAACAACAATCATCCCATACGCAGATAACCGTGATCGTCTGACTCTTTGGGACTGTTGGCCAGTATTCAACACTTATATTTACACTTACAAGTAATGGGCATATGTTAGGCTACTGATAATCCTTTTATAATTCGCCCATATCTTATCTAATCTATTTAAAAAAAAATATAGTAGAGGGTGCAGATATAAATTTGTCGGGGAATGAATTTCATACATCCACCACTCTGACTGAAAAATCGGCGTCTGCATAGCTTCATACATTGTTGTTTGTTTAATTTTTGTGGCCTCTGGGGTTATTTAGATTAATGTTAAACAACTGATCTGGGTTTACGTGTTCCTTCCCAGTTAACAACTTAAACGTCTCAATTAAAAGTTTTAATCGTATTAATCTTTCCTCGTATGTAAATTCCTTGAATCATGTTACCAGTTTTGTTGCCCTGCGCTGCACTTTCTCAAACATTAAACTATATTTTGCATAGTAAGGTGAACATGAGTGTAAGCAATGTTCTAGATGAGGTCTAATATATGTAATATAAGAAATGTTGAACGTTTCAAAGTGAATAAATGTTCTCTTTGCTGAACGCAAAACCACCATAGCTTGTTGGGATACAGCGACAATGTGTTTCTCACATTTAAAATTATTTGAAATCCAGCACCTAGGTCTTTCTCTTGAACAGTTTCTGTTAAAAACGTTTATTATTTTCGGTTGTCATGGTGTAGTTGGGTTTTGGATTGTTTTGCCTATATGCTTTTTGAAAATCCAGTAAAATAACATCAACATTATGTCCCTAATCCACATCTTCTGTCCAACTTTCAAAAGTGTCTAATCAAATTGTTAGACAATAACGACCCTTTGTAAAACCGTGGTGGTCTGTTTTATTTAAATTGTTTTCTAATAAATGCCTTAACATTGCATCCCTCACACAAGATTCCACTAGTGTACTGGCTAGACAAGTTAAGCTCACTGGTATGTGATTATTAGCCATAGACTTGGATCCTTTCTTATAAACTGGAGAAATATTTGCGAATTTCCAATATAATGATACTACACCACTAGACAATGCTTCAGTGAATATTCGAAACAACAGTTTAGCTAAGGTTTCAGCACAATCCTTCAATATCTTTGGATATATACCATCTGGACCACAAGCCTTGTCTTCTTCATCTAACTCAGTAAATGTGATTTCGTTTAAAACCTTGTTTTCTGGAACTATGTTTTCAAATTCTTGTATAATATTATCACCATCATCTTCCGTTGTAAATACTGATTCAACGCAAGACAAGACAGTTGACGTTTCGTGGAGGAAATACTTTAAATGCGTAGCGAGACAGAGATGTCGGCAGAAAACGGTGTCACGTTGTTTATAATGGCGTCTCCGTCGTGAATTATCACATTCATTCAAGAGACAGTAAGCTGGGACTCTACTCAGCATTCAAACATACCCAAAGGTCGGACTTTTTCATTCGCAACGGTTGCATTGATGGAAATGAGCCATGTCTAGGTCTAGCGTTCTATGTTATTGTTGATCCTCGTCTTTTGTCTGACATGCCCGGGCCAATTATGAAAACAAGAAACCATCACTCTTAAGGAAGACACTTTCAGCTTGATATTGGACGCGCGTCCTGGGGGCGGGGAAAGTGACGAGGTCACCTTGTACATCTTGATTGGATCCGTGGGACATTTCATTCGTAGTCTGGGAGCCCGGAAGCAATCTCTACTGGAGTCTACCTAAGGATGGCCTGTCGTTTTTTTAAAGGTCAACCATAGCTTTCAGCTGTGGAATAAACGGCATTTCTGGCTTTTGTACTAGTCCTACACCTGAAGACATTTCATGTTTTAATGATGCAGTTACTCGCATGGTTACCCCCACAGTGACAGTTTTTGTAGTGACTAACATTTCATGTTTTAACGATGCAGTTACTCGGGTGGTTGCCCCCACAGTGGCAGTTCTTGTAGTGACTAACATTTCGCATGTTGACTTAAGTGTTTTTATTCGCCAGAAGGTAACTGTTCAGCCATCGAGGTTGATACATTTGAATGTCAGAACTTTTGCAGTGGATTTGAAGACGTGTAGGGATTTTAGAGATGGCGTTAGCAATACACGGCGAGACACATTAACATATAAACGTAGGTTATTTTGATCAAACTTGCTCAGTTGTGTTATTTTGATCAAACAGTAATAACTACCAGGAAATGGAGGTGTTTAGTAATTGAAATATGATATCTTGCTCTTTCTTCGTTAGTGTTAATTATTTTATATTGTCACACGACATGTACGGGACAGGCACTAATTGTGTGTTAGAAAACGAAGTATGCTGCTTCGGACCGTGTTTACGGGTGACTTGTCGCCGACAGTAATAATACGCAAGGCGAGTGAGCATTTAACTATGCTCGCTCACCAAATCAATCCTATCTTTGCCATTATGAACCGTTCTTCGCGACGAATTAAGCTTGTGTAGCATCGTCTTACTACGGCTGATGATGTCCCGTATACACTGGCTGTGATTAATGAAGTATCTCACTACTGGTGCATTGTGGCCGTATGCATCAACATCAACGCACGCACGCACGCACGCACGCACGCACGCACGCACGCACGCACGCACGCACGCACGCACGCACGCACGCACGCACGCATGCACGCACGCACGCACGCACGCACGCACCCACCGCCTATTAAGGTTATTTAGTCGTAAATAAGGGAAGACCAAATTATTGGTTGTGTCTTCATATAATTATGGTTTCTTTAACGTAACGCATCTCATCGGCAACTGGTGCAAAGTTCAATTTGATGTTTGTTCCCTGGTGTAGAACCACCAGGGACCATAACAATGTAACGACCACTCCACTAAGAAGGGACTGTGCCTGTAGTTCGCGTGGTTAATGTCATGCAATCAGATTGCATTTGTAACTCGCGGCGTCTGTCGCTGCGCTGCTCCGATCATTGAACAAATGAACGAGTCGGCGAGTTTTTTAGCACAAACAATTTATCGCCATGACAGCGCCACACCGCGGAGGCACGACGTGAAAGCTTTCTGATTTATTTCCTTCTTCTTTTGATGTCGCCAAATTGGAAACTGTCTGCTTTGGGCTGCGCAAAAACTGATCGCTTGAAGTGCGACGTGGTGGTTGTGGTGAACGACGATGACAACGACGACGATAATGATAATGATGATGATGGTGCTAACGGTGGTGGTGTTGTTGTTGCTTCTGCTGCTGATGATGATGATGATTATGATGATAATGAAGGCGTTATTACTATCATTATCACCACCATCAGCATTACAATTAAGAGTAAATAACTTTCTTTCGCATACAGAACGCTGTCAGCGTCATTCAGCCATGATTCCTAACGCTCTGGTGTTACACGTCATGTTATCTTCGAAGAACATTATAAATTGCACGAAATAGGCAGCATCTTTTTGCATCTCCTAAGTCGTGAGTGACACGAACAAACGAAAGCCATCGTGTTGAAGATAACGGCCGGGCTGTTTACACATGTTACCGAGGCACCGCCGACAACTGGGGAATAAGTTGAATCACTGAGTTGCTAATTGGAGACTTAACGACGCATTAACACTAGAACTACGAACGTAGACGAATGAGCCCCTCGAGTAACGGCCACGTATCGGATAACGAGCGTTGATGGCTTTGTTCGAGTGAATAAGTGATCCCGTGACGTTCTATTCCTCCAAATGGACAAATGGCAGTGCACTGGTCCGTTTTCATTGGAACGATTTGTTAATAGCATAATGTTGGAATTAGTAATGTGTACAAATGTTCATCTGATATCTGCCCAACAAGCTGATTCAATTCTCCGGGAAGCATGCAACCACTACGTTACCAGCATTGCAGCGTCCAGTATAGCCGATATACTCTGACCTCGTGGAGATTAATACACGGTGTTTCTTGGTGACACCTCAAGTCAAATATGCAGTCATAATCTGTACAGTGAATTTAGTCATTTCTGTCTTTGATATGGTAAATACAGTCTCTGAGTGTTGGCATATTGCATGGTAATTGGCTCATCGCTTTTTATTGGTACATGCAATATGCCAACACTCAGTGGCTGTATTTACCATATCAAAGACATATAGACTATATCTCACAAAGTCCAGTAAATGTTAAATTAAATAGTAATGCACATGAAATTGTTGTTCTCGGCAAAAACTATCCTGTCCGCTACATGGACGGACCGACTTGTTTTGCATCGATAGCACGTAGTTACGATGCGATTGCTCTTCAAGGTTATTTCCGCAAAAACCGAGTGCTTCCTTTTTGTGATAAACATTTGGCCCAGATCGATAAGCCTCGGATTACGCATGGTAGGTCTTGCAAGTTAACTACGAAATGTGCAGTAGCGTGATTTCCTGCTTCTAAGCAGCAACAGCGATGTTTGGCTCGCACAATGGGTGCTCACAGTAGATGCTTTTAGATTAACGCACTCGGCAGCTGTAGAAGTTAACGTACGGTCGTTCGAAGTCTAAGAATAAGTATTGTTTATCGACTACAATATAGAACATGTCTTAGGAGACCTCGCATTTTGGAGAAAACCTGTCTAGAGAAACTTCTATTCTGAGAGAATGCCTGTCTTGAGAGAAAAAACCTGTCTAGAGGGACCTCTCTTTTGAGAGAAAACCTGTCTAGGGAGAGCTCTCTTTTGAGAAAACCTTTCTTGGGAGACATCTATCTGTGGATGAAAACCAGTTAAGAGAGACTGCTCTCTCGGTTCCCATTTGGCCATCTGTTCAATGTTAATCGATGTGCTATGTAATCTCACGTCCCGGCTGAACAACAGCAGCTGAAGCACATCGCCTGTTCTTTCGTCAATCTATCGGCGCACTCAAGTCGAGGAACCGAGAAGGCGATACCACCAGAACGGCGTGACCTGGCCAAGCACGGTCGGGCAGGCGGATAAAACTCGATGAAAGACGTACGAAGGAGTGTGTACTGCGATTATTACGCAAAATAGGCCTACATGCATCTTTTTTTATCGATTGCCAATCAGGATCTCTCGCCTCAGCTTCCCCGGCGACATTCTTTGATCCGGCATCTGCTGGTTCTCATTCAACTTGCATTCACGCAGGGTGATACGGGTACTGCACTAATCATCGTCGCCGACTAGTCTGTCTCGTTACACCAGTGGCACTATCACCAAGCAGAAGCAGACCGCGAGTGTTGTGGCAAAAACCAGCGCCTTCCTCCTGTTAGTTGCCGCTCACGGCATCAGGCGTGGGCTGGCGTTCTCCGCTCAGACCCCACTACTTGTTTCCTTGTGCCAGCCACGTACACATAATTTCACACCTGAAACGTGTTCGCGCGTTTCTTCCCATTTTTCTTCGTAGATTCACAAAAAAATGCGCAATCTTGCAGGAACCTTCCCTGAAGCTATGTCAAAACTTTTAGAAATGTACGTGTCGTTGGAGTTAAGTGTTTGGTTAGCTCTGTACTGCGACATGACTACATTTCCCACTGAATCCTGTCTCTGCGATGATCTCTGCTGTACAGCACTGATATTCAAAATATGTGATTTGTTAAAGTCGGTTTTTCGTTTCTCTCCGTCACTTAGGAATCCTGTTTGGGCTGTCGGAACGTCCAGAAGAAACCTTCGTCAAATGACTCATTCTGCTGCTATTATGAGTTTAAGCACTTGTATCCGTTGTGTAACGTGTTTCCTAACATCTCTTCAGTCGCTGCAGCAATGAGAACGTCTGCCTCTCAATCGAGAGGACGGTGTTTCAAATCCTCTTATTGCCGCTTCGAATCTTGAGCTGTTTTGGTAATTGACCACGTTCATTGCAAACGACCAAAAAAAGACAGCTTTGATATATTGGAGATGTATTGAGAAACGGTCAGATCGAACAATTCATCATTGAAGGAAAACTACAAGTTCAAAAAGCAGAGAGGCAAATATTGAAATACACAAATGATTTAATCAAATCTCAGAAGACCAGCAGAATTACAGACATCTACGAATGACATCTACTTCACCAGACACGGAGCCTGACGAGGAAGAACATATTGATCAGTAAAGCAAGATTAATAGGATTCGGCAAAAAATTCTAAGGCATAACATCAATATCGCCCTAAATAATTATTTGAATTACTAAGATAAGTCTTCATCGTGTACATGTGTGATGTTAATACTGTCAATACGCGACATAAGAAAAATAATGCTAGATTGAACCACAAAGAATGAAACAGTACAAAGAATACGGACTATCAGCACAATCTTGCACACAGAATGCAATTGTCCGGCCTTGCACTTCAATGTGGAAATGTAGCAAATAAAATGGCGGTCGAATAGACCAGACAGCATAAGAAGCCTAGTCTAGGCCGAAAGGGACAAACGTGGTTAGACGATGAATGGAAGAACTTCAAGAACTGTGCAGTGCGAGCATGCGTGTGTGCAAACAATCCCAGACACTTAGCGTGGGAATGATCAATCTCGACGTTCTGTCAAACACGGTTAGCATACATCTCTCGGCGATCTTACCCTGACGCAAGCTAAACACATATCAAACACACAAAAACGGAAATCGGAGAAAGAAGAAATAAATAATTATACAAACGAACGAGGAGGAACTGACGAGACAAAATAATGATCTACTGTGACTATTTTAAATGCATTATTTGTTTTCTGACGTTGTTTCCTAGTTTTTGTATTTTATTTTGACCTAGATAGATATATACGCCACAAAACATGCCCCAGACGCCGTCAAAACAATTGACGTGGACGACACGACAAGAATACATGTAAAGAAATGCGGCTCGGTTTCTAATCTGTTTGGAATGTCCACCACAGGGAATGTGGATCTATCCGCAGGGAGAATTAAATACACCAACCCATGAGATATGAGTAATTCTCTGTCGTAAACATTCAGCGTACTGTCTCCTAAAAACTGTTCGGCTGCAATTAGGAAACCAAGTCTGTCCTCGTAGATCAGGACTCCCTATCGATTGCATCTCGTCGGTAACAGTCGCCTCTCTCTCGGGGCGTCATCGTCGACCATTCGTTAAGCCTGCTCGTGTTCAGACGCGTGTTCAGACGCGTGTTCAGACACGGATCACGATTTCGTTGTTATTGCGTGCTTATTATTATTATTATTATTATTATGCTTATTATTATGTTATTGCATGCTTCACTTGGTTTGCTAATAACTGGTCGGACTCTTTTCTCTCTCCCCTTATATCTCCTCCGGTCATTTTCAAAACCGAGAGGGCTGTCACTGCAATGGCTGAATTAAAAATGTGATTTTTGATCTTTTTGACATTGAAATTGTGGGTGCAGCCAGCAAAATTAGCTTCATACGGTACTCACAACTGGAGTTATGATGGCAAAATATAATGATAAATGGCGGCCATTTCGAAAACCAAGATGGCCGCCCTCAGAAACCCCTTGCCTATATTTTTGTTGTTGCTCTTTTGGGTTTATAGAGCGTATCTAAACAGGTGGGATGTTGTAATAATTGTATGCATACGGGACGTTGCACCATGACACGATGCCATTAGCTTTACACGTACGATACTAGACAAGGGAGTATTTTATTCGGTGCAAGATAGTATTCATTGAACATTTGAACGTTGATTCATTTGATTTTATTTAATCTTCCGTCGTTCCATCCGTTGTGAAATAGGAAGGAGTCTCGTAGTAACTGCTGGTATTTTGTTTTAACCAGAAGCTTATATTTCAACTTTATACAAAGCATACGTTACGTTGATGTCTGCTTGAGTGTGTTCTTCGCTCTCTGCCATTGCTCTTCTAGGTTTTGTATCTTTGGAGGAATTACTTAAACATTTGTTTTCAATCCCTTTCCTTCTTAATCGTTCTTATTTCATCGTCTTTTCATAGCTAGTGTGGACATTTTGCACTTTTACTTATGTCCCTTGGTTCAATTATCTGTATTGTAACCTGGTTCAATTAATTGTCAGAACTAATTATTTTGCCCAGAATTAATCATTATAATACATAGATATGTGCATGCCCGCACATGCAGGCGTCACGATGATGATTAATTCTCGTATATAGTATTATTGCAACAACAAAAACAGCCGGAAAGTGTTCATTCCAGATGGTGCCGAAGACAAATAGTTTATAGTTGCTTTTTATGATGTGGTGCTTCAAGAGGCGTGCTATCACACAGATAGAGCGACATATTCTTACCTGACTATACGTGAATCGATACTCTCGCGCCCAGTCGAAGTTTTAACGCCTTCGTTCAATCCACAATTGCTTCAGTGTATTCAGCTGTACAAACAAACATGCGATAATAGACACTGGTGGAGTTGTGTAAGCGAAAATGTTTCGTGCAATTATTACAGCATGGCCAAATACTTAACAGAGGAGTCGAGTTTTTGCTTGCACAACAGTTCTTCGGTTGGGCTTAAACGTAATATGCACTTGGTCGTGTTATGGACATAATATACAGTTATATCAAAATGTTGACACAGTTCTGAATAAAATAAGATAAACCAAAAAATAAGGTCTGCCTTTTGGTGCCATCTGATGACGATAACAAATTGTCTGTTATCAGCATTTCCAATACGGTTCACAATCTCGGATACTTATGATGCAAACCGTGCCCTGACCAACACCTTTCATTTGTCGTTGCCGCCATTAATATTGGCCAATCAACTAAACTGATAAGCACCGCGGATTTTTCATAAATAAAAAAATAGTCCAGGCAACATGGCATGATATGAATATAGTGGTTGTTGAATCGACAAATAGATCAATCAAAAATTTTCGCCCGAAACTGTACATAACATTAGTTCATTACGAGTTATTTGATCGCGTCAGAAGTGGTTTCGTAATAAGTGCTCAGATATGGGAGAGTTGCCGGGATTGGGACCTCTAACGATAAACTTGAATATAGACGCAAAAACAAATGGAATTGATGTAAACAATATACTACAATAGAGTTTATATTTAATTTTTAACAACAAGCTATTAATCACCAGAAAATCAGAAATTTTGAAGAAAACAATAAAAAAAATACAAAACGGTGCAATCTTGGCCACGGTTTCCTCGATTGGACCACCCAATGTTTTCGATTAGACCAAAAGTAAAATGATTACATAGGATTAAGCATAATTATGAATTGATGCATAAGTAACATATAGTGTTCATTATAACAATCATTAATTAAATAATTATCATTAGTCAAATACGATATACTAACAAATACCAGTGTTTATAATCTTTGTAGTTCTATCCACCCTACACAATGTCCCATGTCTTCTTCGACTGGACAAACAAACAAATTATATAGACCAAACTTTGAATTAATACGTGAGTAAAATGTAGTGTTCATTATAAACATAAAATTAATCAACAGCCAAATGAAATGTTAACAGGGCCTAATGTTCATAGTCTTCTGTCAATGGCTCCGGAATAAGCTGGCGGAAATGATCGACATCCTTTAGAATCCATCCCAACGTTCTGTCTCGCAATTGCATGCGCTGGCACAATATAGTCTTTCATCACACCCATTACTCGTCGCACTATGCCGGCACAGTGTCAATTTGTATTCTGCGGTACGTGTCATCCTTCAGAGGCCAGCGGAATCTGTTCTGTCCCACAATGTACATGCACTGCAGCGCCACAGTTTCTTTCGTCACATCCATTACTCGTCGCATTATGCCTAGGTAGATTTTAATATCGTAAAAATGGTGCAACATTTACCAGTTCTGCAGCTTTCGATGTCATCGATGAGCTGCAATCGACTAGGTTTGGGTGGATCAGAACTGTTGTGTGCTCTCGGATGAATTGAGTTAGGCTTAGGCTCTTTAGTGGGTGTAGGCCTAATAGGCGTAGCTTTCTCCGGTCCGACTTTGCTTTTTTTTAAACTATTTTATTTCTTCTGGTTCAGCTTCCATGGCAACAGCTGTCAGTGCTGGAGCTGCAACAACTAGTGTCAGAGGTGGCGTATGGTTCTGTTATTGTGCAGTCACCATGGCAACAACTGCCAGTGCTGGAGCTGCAATAGCTGGGGTCAGAGGTAGCGTAGGGTTGTGCTCTTGTCCAGCTTCGGTGATTACAATAGTTACCGTAGCAGCAGCGAAGTCGGAGTTTTGGAATACGTCCCACAGATCTGTCTTCCTGAAGCCACTAACAGCATTCTGGACGGATGCCGCTTTTTTGTACGCCACATTAAGAATGTCGACGACATCCCATGTTGTCACTGGTCTGCCTACATATTCCCTCAACCACATCCTCAATGCTTCATCGTAGTATTTCCCAAACGGTCCGAAAAAAGGCCACATCCAAAGGCTGGAGTCGGTGAGTCGTATGTGAGACCATGACCACTCCAGCTTCCTGAGCCATCTCAGTTGCAGCCAAATTCTTTGTGTGGGTCACGTGACTATCGGGTATGAGCACCCTTCATTGGTTTAACAAAATCTACGAAATGTCACAGCCAAGTAACAAATCCCTCATTGGACATCCAGCTTCTGCCCCCGACGGTACATAATTTTTCAGTTCTATTTTCTATGTTTATATATGACCATTGGCACTGAATTTATGTAAACCCTCATACAGTCTTTGGTAGTCCGAAACAATATAAATTTACCTGTGACCAAATGTGTTTTGTTACAAGTTCCCTCGATTGGACCACTTAGCAACTACCTTTATTTGCATTATTATAATTGTTTCCTTGTCTAATATTACTTTCTGGTAATCAATAAACTGTGTTGGAATAATTACACACATATATTGATGGCATACCCTTATGAATTCCATGTGTTAAAAATATTGCATTGTCATCACAAGCAGACGACATCCACTTTAAAATTCTTATTATCGCCACATACCATGGGCTCCTATACTCTTGATGGACACACATTTTCGTCAGTAAGTATAACCAAGGGTGCTGTACTGATAACTGATCACGGCCTGATTGTTATGTCGGGGACATAGAAAACCTACTTTCGGTGATAAATATTTTAAAAGTACCGCTATTTCGTCGAAACTTACCATGTCATCCGAAATGTCACTGAATAATGACATAATCGATAGAGGATACCACGGTGTACAGTAATATGGAATATACAGCACTGGTCCTATCGAGGAACTGGTTCAATCCCGGCAACTCTCCCCTACAGGTAACGATGCCGATAAAGTCGAGTCGTTGAACGACGATACGTTTGACCAATTTAATGATGGCGACGTAAGCAATACAGCTTCGGTTAACACGGTAGCTACTAGCTTCCAAGGAGACGAAAGGTCTTACTCGATGAATGTCTGCTTTATGTCAGTTCGTTTATTAGTAATGCACATTATTGGCTTACATTATTTCAGTTTAAATACCCCTTTCTCTTACTCCAAAGATACGTATGTAAATCTGAAACATTCAACCAACTATATATGTTATTGTGGCGCCATCATCTTTAATACACACATCACCAGTGGCGCCACTCACCAGTGGCGCCACTCACCAGTGGCGCCACTCACCGTAACACCACTGCCACAACTTAATTATCAATTCAAAATTGACGGCTAGCGGTGTAGTGTGTACGACTGGTAATCTGGGCAACTCCATTTTTGTTTACGACTTGTTGAACATAGCATTTGTGACTTGAGAGACGTAATATTGTTTCATGCAAAACGACCGTTATCGTGTTTTTAGTAAAAATTTTAATGCGAAACAAAAGTCATGGTTTTGGGGCTATGCACCTAAAAGAGATAACAAAAAAGTAACCATGTGCAACTAAAATCAAGAATATTACGCCAGTGGTTTACTCAGAATGTGCTCAGAAAGTGGGAGATTCCGGTCATTAGCTGAGCACTGACATGTTAACCAGCGCAATTGGACGCAAACAGCAAGGCCATATCCTGTTGGCAAGTATTGGAATAAGTGTATACAAATATATCTTCATTTGACGAGCGAATTTGACACTCGTGAAGTACAGTTATCTAACAATATGGCGCGGCCCATGAAATGAAGATGCTGTGCGCTCAACAAGGTTTTCCTAGTAAACCACTGGCGTGATATTCTTAATTGTAGTTACAAATTATTATGTTTTAGTAAATCTTATAGGTGCATATGCCCAAGATCATAACTTTTATTTCCCTTTAACGCTATCCACAAACGTGTGCAATTGAAATTGCAGTATTTATGAACAAGCATTAGGAGTGCATCAAATGAAAAGTAAATATGTGTAAATGTAAGTTATGACATGGGTGATAAGATAACTGTTATATGTTGCAAATGTTGCACCTTTAACGAAAACAATTATTGCGATTCGCCTGCACGAGCACGATGACGCAAAGTTGGGGACGGGTTATTATTTCATTTAAAGCGTTCATGGCAGACTAATGAAATTCCGCTGATTCTGAGACGATACATATTTAGAGAAATTGGCTTGCTTAGATAAATAAGTTTGTGAACTTAAATGTCTAGTGATTAGCACCACTTTGAAAACAATTAACATCATTATTAACGGAAAACCAAAATCTAACCCCTCTGAAGGTAGATCTTCAAGACGTCAGTACATTGCATATTCTGTGGCAAGCCAACCAAAGAAATACATGTGGAATGTTAGATTTAATGACATTAAACATTTATTTTACAACAATTGGTAACAACAATCCATGCATAGACGTCAGTAAAAGCTAGACAAGTTGCAGCAACTATAATGCATATAATTGATTCAAGCGCCGAGCAAAATGAATAGACAGTATATAAAACAAGCAGTTATTGAATGAACACCATTGAAAAATAGAAAAAAGGAAAAAAAAAACGTATTAAAAAATAATAATAAGATAAAGATAAGAAAAGTTGAATCAAACATTATTAAACAATATAATAGCCAACCAAGATTCCCCGGAACGCACACGATGCAACAAAACAGCCAATCAACACTCCGCAACGCAGACGACAAAGAATCCGCGTATGGCGCGATCTGTGCAATCTGACATCATCGCACACGGCGAGCGGTCAATGAGACGAGACGGGGACGCAGCCACTGCTTTCAGTTACACGTACTTCGAGCATTAGCACTGAGTTACAGTCGAGGAGTGTTCGCTGCTGGAATACTCTATGTGACGTCGGCGATGTTTTTATCACGTCGGGCGCATTTCGCCGGCGTCTTTGTAGCATTCTCACGCATGTGGTCTCAGACATTCGGTAAGCTCCTACGCGACGCATAGGTCACCGATTGTGCAGCAGTTAAGCGTTTTATCGTGTGAGCGCCGAAGGGAATGTATTTAGTAAGAGTATTAGGTAGTATTTATGTTTGGCCTAGCATGATGTTTTAATATTGCAGGCAACGCGCAGTTTCAGTATCGCACCGCTAAGTATATCGTCTGTGGCATTTTCCCAAACTCCACTGATTGTGGGTCGTTCTGGTGTACGAATATGGTGCAGTTCCGCTGCCTCTGTCGTGTTTCAGACTCATTTCGCGAAATACAGAGTCTACGGAGTATCAACTGTGACATGCTATCTCGTTTGCACAGATTTGTTATTTAGTTTTGGTGAAAACATCCGAAAACTATTAAAATATGTTGGACCGGATCCGGTCAAAATTCGGCGAAAAAGGACAAAGGGCCGGCTCAGCTGCTTTATATTTACTAGAGCATAATACTATTCACACTTTCGTAAGTTACGATTTACGATCGAAGTCAATTCTTTCCATGATTATACTCTTTTATTAAACACACTGTGCATATCACTTAAACTAGTCACACAGTACAGATTTGAACATCAGCGAACCAGATTCGCGGTGTGCTCACTCGATGGAGGGGGATTTTAATGCGTGTGGCCCATTCTTGCGTGCAAGTAGGAAGTTATGCTGTTCGCAACACAGAATTAAGTTCAAAGGTACACATTACGTAAGGTCTCGTCGTAAAATCATATCATAAAGTATACACTGTTTATATTAAAACATTTTGCCGCCAAAATTTGTTTTAATGAATGACAATTTTAAAATATAATTATATCCTTATTGGTTAGTGAACATAGTCGTGCAATGTTGATATGATATTCGGGTCTAAATATTCAAATTAAACAGATAATGGTCAAATTATATAGAAAAGTTATGGTTCAGTAAAACACATTTGGCGGTTCACATGTCAGAATATATGTAGTTTATACTATATACCATAATATTACGGTGACAACGATCAGACGTTGTACGTTTAATGTCAAATAATTCAACTAATTAACAACACCGCTAAACATCTGAACAAAAAGTTATTCAATCGTAGTTCAGACCGTTTGTCGTAGGCCTACTACAGTGTCTAAACCGACGATATTTTGCCACCTATTTATCTCAGTTTATGTCATATTAAATGCCGGATTAACAAAGTGGGGAGGGACTGGTACAATTTTTTTTTGGGGGGGAGGTCCTTCCCGATAGCGTGATAAACGAAGATCGAGACGCGTGGCTATTGACTCTGGAAGTAGCCCCGTTCCTTAACGTTTGTTCAGCTAACATACAAGAAAATACAGCGTATGATGACAAACAAGAAAAAACAGCGTAGAATGACAAGACAAAATTTAATACAAGAAATTATACAAGAAGCACCGAATAGAAACCGTACAAGTTGTCCTGAGCAAACAAACAGTGACTTAAAATTAAAGTCCCCCAAATTAGTTACCACCGGTTCTAGAGATGTGATCATATAGATCCGATTGTATATATGTTGAATTTTTTA
Organism: Lamellibrachia columna; assembly: GCA_963662155.1. NCBI lineage: Eukaryota > Metazoa > Annelida > Polychaeta > Sabellida > Siboglinidae > Lamellibrachia > Lamellibrachia columna. Next base: position 31,947,445 of record OY759272.1, read on the forward strand.
ATCACTAATAAACTCTTTACGACGCGCTTTGGACACACTGGAAGTCTAGTAAAATGTTGTCAAGGTTAATCCAACGCATGGTGTTGCATTCCGTACTGAGCATAGTCAGATGGTCCAGTGTGTTATGACTCATTGTGGATTAGTGCTCATCCTTGTTCAATGCATCTTGGAAAAAGACCTCTTTCCGCTACAGTTGTTAATCATTACAGTTAGCTTTATGCGAAGCAATACGTCCACATGGAGTAAAGCATCTCTGAGATTTCTCTTGATCAACATACATCTGCTACATCGTTGCCTCTGGTGAGACGTCATGCACTAGGTGGTGCACTTTTGTCGGGCGATGCCTGGTGTGAGTGTACCACTTTGTATCACGGTTAATCAACTCATGAGTCTGTCTCATATTCATCAATTGGTTCTCAGAATAGCAATAACTAGGTATCAAGTTACGAGACCTAGTTAGACCGGATATTGACAAGGAAAGAGATGGTCATGTATAACCCGTATGAAGCCCTGCCAAACATGATTTCGATTAAAATGTAGCGACCCGTCTCTGTATCTGTATCGGTGCAATTACAAATGGATGTAAAATTACAAATTACAAATATGTTATGAATTACCACTGCTGTATACCAAATTACTAACCGCATCACCAATGTATAATTTTACCCACATTACCTCAGGCGTTCACTTTAAGATTGACGTTAAGATTGAAACGTATTCATATTGTCGTTTATGAGGTGCTCTGATACACGTGAACTGTTTACAATGTCAATAGTTGTATGTCATGTAAGTCAAACTACATGATGAGTTTATATCATTTTTGCACGACACCGTTATGGCCCACTAGAGCAGAATATCGGCCTGATCTCTGACTGTGTTTGTCGTCTGCATCGGGCGATTCATCGAGCGCGGGATTAACCAGACACGCGTAAACACGGTGTTGGGCGACACAATCGGCGCGTCACGTCCGTCGGCTTGTCAAGAGCTTCCCGCGTCCTGCTATCGCGGACGACAACGGCCTGCGGCTTCCCTGCGGCTCTCGTGCCGACCGGTTTATCTGACGGAAGTCGTCCGCCGAGGCTCGTTACACTTACACGCATGCGCCAAGCAAAGAGATCAACCGAGTGGAAGTAAAAGTGATGAATCTGCGCCCGGAAAAATGGAATAGGTTAGCGGTTGAAGCTACGATAACAATAATCGCACAAGTGAGTATGATTGTTGACGCTGGGGCCAATACATCATCGCGGGCGCCGCCGAAGCAGCGTACGATCATCTTTGAGTGACTTCCGATTACGGAGGAATTGTCTACAGGAGCGCCAGCTGCGACAATAAAAGGTTATTATTAATGACGCGTTGTCTATAGTGCGCCGACCGACTTTCTTCGACGACCCTGGGGAGCCGGCTGCTGGGCGTCGTTTGATGGCAAACGAGACGGGATTTAATACGGAGATAAACATTAGTATCCATTTACTTCACGACAGGAAAGGAGCGATCCACTTGAAGGCTTTGTCGATAAATAATTCATAGACATTGACTTTCGTTCGGTGCCAGCCAGAATTGTTCTTCTTTGTCGTAGTGGTGACATGGATCGTGTTATTGCTGGTGGCGGTGATGGTGGTGGTGGTGGTGGTGGTGGCGGTGATGGTGTTGTTGTTCGTGTTGGTGGTAGCGGTGGTAGTGTTGTTTGTGTTGTTGGTGTTGTTGTTGGTGGTGATGGTGTTGTTGGTGTTTTTGGTGTTGTTGTTGGTGGTGACAGTGTTGTTGTTGGTGGTGATGGTGGTGGTGGTGGTGGTGGTGGCGGTGATGGTGTTGTTGGTGTTGTGGGGGTGGTGTTGTTGGTGTTGTTGGTGTTGGTGGTGATGGTGGCGGTGGTGGTGTTGTTGTTGGTGATGATGGTGTTGTTGGTGTTGGTGGTGGTGGTGTTGTTGGTGTTGTTGGTGGTGGTGATGGTGTTGTTGGTGTTGGTGGTGATGATGGTGGTGGTGTTGTTGTTGGTGTTGTTGGTGTTGTTGGTGGTGGTGATGGTGGTGTTGGTGGTGGCAGTGGTGGTGTTGTTGTTGGTGGTGATGGTGACGGTGGCGGTGGTGGTGGTGGTGGTGGTGAGAGAAGGAGCGCGAAGGGGGAGTGGCGTGCGGAAGGAGAAAGAAAGGATGTAGAGAATAAAGATAGTATATTCAGAAAGGGAGAAGAGAGAGAGAGAGAGAGAGAACAAGAGAGGGAGGACAGAGAGAGTGGAGAGTGGAGAGAGAGGAGGGAGAGGAAAGAGGGAGGGAGAGTTAGATAGATAGAGAGAGAGAGAGAGAGGAGAGAGGAGATAGGCGATAGAGGATAGAGAACGGTATATATATATATATATATATATATATATATATATATATATATATATATATATATATATATATCTGTGTACAGAAGAGTTATCGAGAGGAAACAACATCTCTCTCTCTCTCTATACATATATATATATATATATATATATATATATATATATATACAAAGAGAGAGAGAGAGAGAGAGAGAGAGAGAGGGATATTGTTTCCTCTCGATAACTCTTCTGTACACAGATATATATATATATATATATATATATATATATATATATATATATATATAGAGAGAGAGAGAGAGAGAGAGATGTTGTTTCCTCTCGATAACTATTCTGCACACACACACACACACACACACACACACACACACACACACACACACACACACACACACACACACACACACACACACACACACACACACACACACACACACACACACACACACACACACACACACACACACACACACACACACACACACACACACACACACACACACACACACACACACACACACACACACACACACACACACACACACACACACACACACACACACACACATAGAGAGAGATGTTGTTTCCTCTCGATAACTCTTCTATACACAGATACCCGACCGTGACACCTCGGATTGGACCATTAATACTAATTTTCACTCATTTGCACCGCCTTAGTTAAGTCGACTGTGAAAAATCACATGAACGAAAATATCATATGTGCACAGACACGCGTGTGCCAGCCTGGAATAAATGGCACGGTTTGCTTCCAGGTGCACTTGCTCATCAAGTATTTATTGGTTGTCTTTTCTATACACAGACACATTTCTTGATTACAAAATATGGCCCTCGCATCGCTTTCTCATCTATTCCCATTAGCATAAAGAAATATCGCGCTATTGACTAAATGCGACAAGATTTAATAAGACTGCTGCTTTGTCGTAATTATAAATCGGTGATTACTTCCACTTCGCCAATGCCTAACGAAAGACACGATTTTCGCGCTGTTCCTGTCACATAAATCACCGTCGGTTTAAAGCAAATCTCTTGCGGCGTTTAGCGCCGGGAATTCGCAGTTTGAGCCTGGCGTGTCCTTGCATTTATGAGCTATCGTGGCGCTCACGATTTTTCAAAGCGGTTACTTATATCGACTCGCGAAAGCATCATTTCCATTTGGGTCACGTTCTGAACAGCGGGACGCCAGAAAGCGGCGAGATGTCTCCACAGTAGACCGCTGTCACGTCGTGTGCCGAGGCATCTAAAGTGGAATCAATCATCATAAGATTTCGTGAAGAAGAAACGCAAAAACAGCGCCTCTTGTGGCAAGTGTCGCTGCCTCCTGGCGCCGATGTTCGCTCGACGACTCTCAACACGCATTAACTGTTGATATACAGCTCTTGCCCGGCGCTCAGCGGGGCAGAAACGGCTCCAGCTTGCTGCGTTGATGATGTCGCCCCCAGAGACACGAGTTAAGCAGAGCACCCATGGGCACCGGCCGGCTCGCTCCCCTGTGAGGTGCCAATCCGAAAATGTCAGAGCAGCGACGGAGGAATTTCTGTGATCGTCCGCGCGAAATCGAATGTACGGTGTTTCACATTAGCGAGACGCCAGACAGGAGTAACGCATTTGCACAACCTTTGGCGTTTTGACTGAACGAAAAGACAAGTGTCTATTTGCGGTGCGACGCCAACACGTTTGTCGGCAGGAGATGCGGTCTTACACGCGTTATGATCCCGCTGTTGTGCTCTCCACTTGCAGTATACTGAGGTGACTCGGCGCGGAGATGGGCACGGACATGGCTGACACTCGGCATGAGACCATACTCGTGGTGCTACTGTCAACCCTGCTTTCTTGGCCGTCTGGATCCAGTGGCGGTGAGTGTATCTACGGCCATATGTACACTAGACTAATGTACACACTCGCACACACGCTCCAAGAAGTACACATATAGCTATTTTCCGCAAAAAATCAAAGAACATATGTTTTAAAAATTGTAATTCCACCCTAAATCTCAGTTGGCCCTCACTCTGATGATACATTTTGCGCTTGCCTCTTCGTGCTGTCATGCTTAACGATTCCGGTTTGTTGCGCCACTGAGCTTGGGTTTCTGAAGCTCTAAGCACTATGGAAGTTTTATTATTGTTGTTGTTATTATTATACACACGCACACATGCACAGGCATATGTGTGCGTGTGTGTGTGTGCGTGCGTGTGTGCGCGCGCGCGTGTGTGTGGGGACTACATCGACGCAAGCACTGAGCAGTGAATACACACGTACCCGCATGAACGTACACACGCACGAACGTACGCGCACATGCGCTCACAGACACACGCACATGCACGGCCATGCGCACGCGCACACACAGCACACAACATTTATGAGTAATATTTATTTCATAATTATGTGCTATTTGTTGTTACCTAATTTTGATGCACGGTGTCGATTCTAGTCAACCGACTGGGCGAAAAGCTTAGCTACTTTGCACACCGTTTACGTAAAGGTCAAAAGAGCCCTATTACAGCGTGTCTGTGTCTTCGTGTCAAATATTTATTTCTATAAAAAGTAAAAGTGCTCGTGCTGTTGCTGCGACGTGTCAATTTTGAAAAGCGTCAGCTGTAAACGATAATGATCATCTCGGCGTGTTTTGTCGGTACCCGATTAACTTCTTTTTTAGACTAACAATCCACGCGGCGATGGAACTGTTTAATTAACTGTACTGTGCAGTCTTTAATTAGTTATTAATTGTTTTTACGTGGAACTGTCTATTGTAAAAACAATTTCATTCCGTATTTTTCATTTCTATTTTATGTTCGTGTGATAGCCGTTGTAGCCGTCGGATTTCCAATTACTGAAACCAGACCGTGAATGTGTGTGTTAGCTTTTAACATTAATCGCACGAAAACTCACAACTCGGCTGGAAGTATGTAATTGAAACAGCTTAGATTCTAATTAATAAACATTAACTAAATATTCATCGTCCTGGAAGCCACGTTTCGTGAACTCATGGTAGAAACGACGCGGGATTTTTGCGAGATTTCTTCGTTTGTAGGGCTGAGTTTTCAGATGGCGGAAATCAGGAAAGGGAATCGGGAATGTGGTGAGGAGAAAGACATTTTAGTAGAGCTTCTTAGCACACAAAAACAGTTTGATTGTTCAGAGTGTGATACAAGCACCTTGGTACACATATGCTATGACATGTTCTAAGACAAATGAGAGGTGGACCCCAACGATATTTGCCTTTCAAGGGGGTGTGGCAGTATATTAAATATGGCCGCAATGAAATTCAGAAGTACATTTCTTTGGGCGTATCTTCATTTCTAATTAAAACATTTTGGTGATTTAAAATGCTAGACTATGGTTTTGGTACATGAGGAATCGATTAAGATAAACGTTAATGCGATTGGATAATTGTTTTATTTGCATATATGCAAAATAGCACCCATTTAGTATTAAATAGTACAATTAGCTATACATCTGCATGAACACTCTTTTTCTGTGATGTAGATTGTAGAAAACAACTTTTGTTTAACAATATATGGTTCGCAGTTTGTCTAGCTAACTGGAAACTCACAAAGTATATACAAAGTTGTATCATGACAGTTGAGAGAAACGTCTAAATCAAACTGTCTCGAACAAATTGTTGCATTAGTAATTCTGTTCCATTCTTTACGATCTCCCGTTGATCATTCACATATTTCACTCGGTGTCAGTGGGTTCTTTAGTGTGCGCAGCCTCCTTGGCACATACACAGCTCAGTGTTCTTTAGTGTGCGCAGCCTCCTTGGCACATACACAGCTCAGTGTTCTTTAGTGTGCGCAGCCTCCTTGGCACATACACAGCTCCGTGTTCTTTAGTGTGCGCAGCCTCCTTGGCACACACACAGCTCAGGGTTCTTTAGTGTGCGCAGCCTCCTTGGCACATACACAGCTCAGTGTTCTTTAGTGTGCGCAGCCTCCTTGGCACATACACAGCTCAGGGTTCTTTAGTGTGCGCAGCCTCCTTGGCACATACACAGCTCAGTGTTCTTTAGTGTGCGCAGCCTCCTTGGCACATACACAGCTCAGTGCAGCTGAGTTAGTTCCTCTTTCATTTGCAGAGACCTCTACATGCTTTGGTACTCTTTCTACTGTACAGCAATACTGTGAATCTCTGGATGGTTTGCAGCTCAGCTAAGTGGAGCTGGGCAACTGCTGCATCAAGATGCAGAAGGGATTTTGTCAGGCTTGAACAATTTCCCAGCACGTTTTCTTCCAACGTCCGGTGAAAGATGAAACAATGTCACACCCAGTCAAGCTGTGGAATAGCGGGAGAGCTGCTCCCTTGCACCGCCCAAGATTTGATGCAAATTTGTGAGCCCCTATGTACCGGAATGTCTTCCCTGTACCAAAGGTGATACACAGCTCGGAAATATCCAATGGGATGACTGCTGAAACGGCCAGTACTACTACGTCAGTGTCCAACGTTCGAATAGTAACTTTCCTGTATCTTTGGGCTACACAGTCAGCTGCATGTATCATTAACCTAGTGTCCGCCTCCTCGTGGGTGAATGGCTCTAGTTTGGTTGTGTCCTTGTTGACCCGCGTGAATGTCACACTTGTGTCAGAGGTTGACACTAGCTCCTTTCCATCAGGTGGTGTTTCCTTTCCGATGTAATCGGCCAGGAAATTGAACAGCTCTTTCTTGTTGGAATCAACCTGGCGGAATGACTGCCAGTTTCTAGGAAGTGGTGTTATTGTCATAACTCGTCTACGTCGCCTGGTTTCCTTACTTACTCGAGTGCTTTGCTTGATGGTGTTCTTGATATAGCGGCCCCTCATTATGTTCAACCTATTGACATTCTGCAAACGTCATCGGATGTAGAGCATAAATACGCACACTGCATAGTCATTGAAGTTGGTTCTGACACCTTTAGGTGGTAGCATGTGTACGATGGCAGCACTGTCCAACACTTCAGCATCCACAACCAGTTCACAACCAGGAACTACTTGTCTGGTTTTGTTGATTGTAGGCATCCCACAAGATCTACCTTGGTGCAGTATCGCAGAGATCCCATCTTTGAGGTTGATGGCGGCAGGCCTGGTTTTCATTGCAGTATCGCAGAGATCCCATGTTTGAGGTTGATGGCGGCAGGCCTAGTTTTCATTGCAGTATCGCAGAGATCCCATGTTTGAGGTTGATGGCGGCAGGCCTGGTTTTCATTGCAGTATCGCAGAGATCCCATGTTTGAGGTTGATGGCGGCAGGCCTGGTTTTCATTGCAGTATCGCAGAGATCCCATGTTTGAGGTTGATGGCGGCAGGCCTGGTTTTCATTGCAGTATCTCAGAGATCCCATGTTTGAGGTTGATGGCTGCAGGCCTGGTTTTCATTGCAGTATCGCAGAGATCCCATGTTTGAGGTTGATGGCGGCAGGCCTGGTTTTTATTGCAGTATTGCAGAGATCCCATGTTTGAGGTTGATGGCTGCAGGCCTGGTTTTCATTGCAGTATCGCAGAGATCCCATGTTTGAGGTTGATGGCGGCAGGCCTGATTTTCATTGCAGTATCGCAGAGATCCCATGTTTGAGGTTGATGGCGGCTGGCCTGGTTTTCATTGCAGTATCGCAGAGATCCCATGTTTGAGGTTGATGGCGGCAGGCCTGGTTTTCATTGCAGTATCGCAGAGATCCCATGTTTGAGGTTGATAGCGGCATGCCTGGTTTTCATTGCAGTATCGCAGAGATCCCATGTTTGAGGTTGATGGCTGCATGCCTGGTTTTCATTGCAGTATCGCAGAGATCCCATGTTTGAGGTTGATAGCGGCAGGCCTGGTTTTCATTGCAGTATCGCAGAGATCCCATGTTTGAGGTTGATGGCGGCAGGCCTGGTTTTCATTGCAGTATCGCAGAGATCCCATGTTTGAGGTTGATGACGGCAGGCCTGGTTTTCATTGCATATCGCAGAGATCCCATGTTTGAGGTTGATGGCGGCAGGCCTGGTTTTCATTGCTGTATCGCAGAGATCCCATGTTTGAGGTTGACGGCGGCTGGCCTGGTTTTCATTGCAGTATCGCAGAGATCCCATGTTTGAGGTTGATGGCGGCAGGCCTGGTTTTCATTGCAGTATCGCAGAGATCCCATGTTTGAGGTTGATGGCGGCAGGCCTGGTTTTCATTGCAGTATCGCAGAGATCCCATGTTTGAGGTTGATGACGGCAGGCCTGGTTTTCATTGCATATCGCAGAGATCCCATGTTTGAGGTTGATGGCGGCAGGCCTGGTTTTCATTGCTGTATCGCAGAGATCCCATGTTTGAGGTTGACGGCGGCTGGCCTGGTTTTCATTGCAGTATCGCAGAGATCCCATGTTTGAGGTTGATGGCGGCAGGCCTGGTTTTCATTGCAGTATCGCAGAGATCCCATGTTTGAGGTTGATGGCGGCAGGCCTGGTTTTCATTGCAGTATCGCAGAGATCCCATGTTTGAGGTTGATGACGGCAGGCCTGGTTTTCATTGCATATCGCAGAGATCCCATGTTTGAGGTTGATGGCGGCAGGCCTGGTTTTCATTGCTGTATCGCAGAGATCCCATGTTTGAGGTTGACGGCGGCTGGCCTGGTTTTCATTGCAGTATCGCAGAGATCCCATGTTTGAGGTTGATGGCGGCAGGCCTGGTTTTCATTGCAGTATCGCAGAGATCCCATGTTTGAGGTTGATGGCGGCAGGCCTGGTTTTCATGGGCGAATAGCATGTTAGATGTCCGCTGAGGCCACCTGATGCTGGCTTCTGCTTCGGACCTTCATTTGTATGTGTGTTCTTCAGCTGGATCATGTTTCTGATATGGTCTGGCACCCACCTCGGGTAGTGCATACCATCCATGGCAAATAACAACTTTCCGAGCGTCTCTATATACAGCTGGAAGTTGTCTTATCTCAGAGATCTCACAAACTGCATGACCATGAGCTCGAGTGAGATTGTCGTACTCCAACACAGGAATTGTGGGTGAACTTCTGACTGTGTTTTGCACCATTCACGGAATATAGACAAGGCATCGTCGGCAAGATGCTAGTCAAGATACTGTTGGTACCCGGCTCTCTGTAGAACACTGAGACTAGCGGCTGTTACATGATGGGCCCATCTTGTCCATGTCACTTGTTCGCCCTCCAGCATGGAGTTTGCCCTAACTGACGTTGTGATGTTTGCTTCGACCAGAGCACTTGACCACCTACTACTATCAAGCCAGTCACCTACTGCAATTTGTTTTTCATGCTGTGTTGTCGTGCATTTCAGGCTAAATTATGCTGATAAGTGATGATGTAGTTGCGTGTCCTTCTACTTCGTGCATCACCCAAATCCGCGAGAACTTGGTATTGTATCGTTTTCTCACTTTCGTCTGACTCCTTCAGCTCGCCCAATACATCTTAAAGTAACGAGTGCATAAAAACCAGTATCCTTCGATAAGGCATTTATTATATGGGTTTATAACGAACACATTAAAACAGTAATATACCTTCTGTTACGCAGCCCAAATGCTGGCCGCTGCATTGCCCCGAGCCCCTTCAAACCAACAAAAATGGCCGCTTATTAGCTTAGGTGATATTACTACAGTTACTACAATATTAAGTAAGTAGATATTGTCGAACATAATATGCCAATTCACCTGATCACTTTCAAGTGTTATATTTAAAACAAAATAGGTGCTATTTTGCATATATTCAAATGAGGTAATCATCCAATCATATTAACTTTTACCTTAATCGATATCTCGTGTTCCAAATCCATAGGCTAGCATTTTAAATCATTTAAAAATATTTTTAATATGGTGCCACGTCCACTTAAAATACAAATTTCGTTGGGGTCCAAGTTTCAGTTTTCTTAGAACCTATCATAGCACATGTGTGCTAAATTTGGTGCTTGTATCACAATCTGAACAATCCATGTGCTAAGAAGTTCTACTGATTTGAGGAACAGAGACGTATGAACTACACAATATTGGGTGTCTGAATTGAGGGAGTTTGTGGATGCAGGTACCTAGCTGCAAATCGCGCAACTCCACATCACGCAAACTCTCACTCTGATACCGAGGTTCTCGCTACTTCACATCTGTCAATCAAACGTTTGGGGGCGGGGTTTTTGAATCCCTGGCGGTGACTGTTCTCTGCATCTTCGGTGAAGTCAAAATGGCAGCACATGCTGCATTGCATTCGAAACAACTTTAGTCCGCGTCGCATCAAAAGGAATAGTTTCGAACACCACATGGTTACAATAATTGGAGCCTTTTTTACTATAGAATGCATAACATCCCATATGTTTTGCCATAGCCGGATAGCGTCGGCCTGATTGGGAAAGCATCTGCTCAACGAACGTGTCAGACAGACAATGGAGGCAAATGACTTGCATCGATTTTCTTGTTTGTTGTTTTTTTTATAAAATCGCTCAAAACAATAGATTGGTCCCCAATGTGAAATCAATAGTGATATGTATCCGTTTTGTTTTTCCAACGATATAACATAATTACGCGTCTATTTTTCAATATGCCTATTTCTTATGGTTCGCCACCATCGTCAGTCTAATGTATAAACCTCCGTAGCGCCAGTCTAATGTATAAACCTCTGTAACGCCAGTCTAGTGTCTAAACCTCCGTAGCGCCAGTCTAGTGTATAAACCTCCGTAGCGCCAGTCTAGTGTGTAAACCTCCGTAGTGCCAGTCTAGTATCTAAACCTCCGTAGCGCCAGTCTAGTGTCTAAACCTCCGTAGCGCCAGTCTAGTGTCTAAACCTCCGTAGCGCCAGTCTAGTGTCTAAACCTCCGTAGCGCAGGTCTAGTGTCTAAACCTCCGTAGCGCCAGTCTAGTGTGTAAACCTCCGTAGTGCCAGTCTAGTGTCTAAACCTCCGTAGCGCCAGTCTAGTGTCTAAACCTCCGTAGCGCCAGTCTAGTGTCTAAACCTCCGTAGCGCCAGTCTAGTGTCTAAACCTCCGTAGCGCCAGTCTAGTGTCTAAACCTCCGTAGCGCCAGTCTAGTGTATAAACCTCTGTATCGCCAGTCTAATGTATAAACCTCCGTATCGCCAGTCTAGTGTCTAAACCTCCGTAGCGCCAGTCTAGTGTCTAAACCTCTCTATCGCCAGTCTAGTGTATAAACCTCCGTAGCGCCAGTCTAGTGTCTAAACCTCCGTAGCGCCAGTCTAATGTATAAACCTCCGTAACGCCAGTCTAGTGTCTAAACCTCCGTAGCGCCAGTCTAGTGTCTAAACCTCTGCATCGCCAGTTTAATGTATAAACCTCTGTGTCGCCAGTATAATGTATAAACCTCCGTATCGCCAGTCTAATGTATAAACCTCTGTATTGCCAGTCTAGTGTCTACACCTCCGTATCGCCAGATATTCGCCAAACAATGACAACTAACCAGATAACTGGTGTTTCTGTGGCGTATCTAGACACTTCGGTGATGCGCGTTTCCATAATCTTACGTCACATCGAACATCAACATGATTACAATGACGTGATGTTGTGCAATTTAGACATTGAAATCAATGAATGACTGAGCTAGAATTTCAACTGAACTACAACATGCAAGTTAGACAAAGGCTTAACGAAACACGGTAAATTAAACAGGTGATCACAGTAAAATAACATGACAACAAATTGAGTATGAGAACGATATAAAATTAAAATTCCAATGCTACCAAGTGAATGTTGTCAGTAGAGGATACCCGAAATACTATATTTTTAATGGTTAGATGACCAATATTCAATGCAAGACGTTTTAGCATCCGGTGAAGTGATAACAGTGATTGTGGGATAGAAATTAAGTGTCGCGTGTTTGTGAAAGCTGAACCAGCATCAAGAACATCGTCAGTGAGGTGAAACATAGAAGGTGACGACGGCTTGGCCCATGGACAGGAACAGCCTGCTACATGCGACTCTCAAATGGACGCCATCTGGAGAAAGGAGAAGAGGCAGACCACTGGGCACATGGGGAGAGACAGACCACTGGGCACATGGGGGAGAGACAGACCACTGGGCACATGGGGGAGAGACATACCACTGGGCACATGGGGAGAGACAGACCACTGGGCACATGGGGAGAGACAGACCACTGGGCACATGGGGGAGAGACATACCACTGGGCACATGGGGAGAGACAGACCACTGGGCACATGGGGAGAGACAGACCACTGGGCACATGGGGAGAGACAGACCACTGGGCACATGGGGGAGAGACAGACCACTGGGCACATGGGGGAGAGACATACCACTGGGCACATGGGGAGAGACAGACCACTGGGCACATGGGGAGAGACAGACCACTGGGCACATGGGGGAGAGACATACCACTGGGCACATGGGGAGAGACAGACCACTGGGCACATGGGGAGAGACAGACCACTGGGCACATGGGGAGAGACAGACCACTGGGCACATGGGGGAGAGACAGACCACTGGGCACATGGGGGAGAGACATACCACTGGGCACATGGGGAGAGACAGACCACTAGGCACATGGAGAAAAGGCAGGCCACTGGGCACATGGGTGATAGACAGACCACTGGGCACATGGGGAGAGACAGACCACTGGGCACATGGAGAAGAGGCAGACCACTGGGCACATGGGGAGAGGCAGGCCACTGGGCACATGGGGGAGAGACAGACCACTAGGCACATGGAGAAGAGGCAGACCACTGGGCACATGGGGGAGAGACAGACCACTGGGAACATGGGGGAGAGACAGACCACTGGGCACATGGGGAGAGGCAGGCCACTGGGCACATGGGGGAGAGACAGACCACTGGGAACATGGGGGAGAGACATACCACTGGGCACATGGGGGGAGGCAGACCACTGGGCACATGGGGGAGAATTGTTGAAAAATGGATGAAAAAGACCTGGATTGAACTAGGCTGGCTCGCACAAGCCCAAGACGTGCTGGCTGAAGGAGATTTGTTGGCGCCTTGTGCACCAGTGGGAGCGAAGAAAATTTAGTGAGTGAGTTTGTATAAGCTCATTTACATACCGAAACAACCTAATGTTACGTCATCGTATTCGTGGATGAGGTCCGGGTGCAATGTGCACTTTCAAGTTTTATGCGGTATCTTAACAGTAAACGCGAAATCGCGTCCTAACTCAAACACTGTGTTTGTGTGGCATGCGCCATCACTAGTGTTTTGAAGCTACGTCAAACAATCGATTATCTACGCCAACGCACGCTCGGTCTCGTCCAAAAAAATTAATATCTCAAAGATCGAATCGACATGTTGTTGTTTTCTAATGATATCAGTAACATTTCTGTCAAATAGCAGTAAGCTTCTTTTTAATACCACACCCATGAGGCAGACAAATTTTAAATCGTATGTAGCACATAGCCATTCTTTGACAGTGAGCAATATTGTTCGTGAACGATTGTTATTGGTTAACCGAACGACTGTTTTACGGCCAATGTGACACAGTTTCACTTACAATGTATTAGTCTTGATAGCATCTCGGTTGGTTAAACATAATACCCATACAAAACGTGTTACCATCATCATATTTCATATCTTAGTATTTTCTAAAATACACAATTTGGCGATGAAATAAAGTATACTCGTTTTACGACATATATAAATATCGCTTTACGGCATTAAAAGGCTAAACAATAATTCTTCGCCTTTATAGGTGAAAAATATGGTTATTGGTCTGTCATATCCCCGTTTGATACATTTTCGAGAGTAAACAGACTGCAACAATAAAGCTTAAACATTGAAGAATAACTTTGTTGATTTAGATATCGATTAATTCAGAGTATTGGGGCATTGTTATTATACAAAACCTCCAACTTGCCACTTATTAGTTAACCACCGAAAATCGACGCAAGCCTACCTTCCTTTAAGACAGGCAAACGTAACACCAACCGATACCCAACAATGTGGTACAGCAGGCATGTATGTATTGATTTCCCCTGTCAGATTGTTACTACATCTCACAAACATCACATCGTTTGACAAGAGAGAGAAAACGTTCCGTTTCATCGTACGTTATATTATTCATGTGGTCAAATGCAAATGCAAATGCATTTGCACTTAAAGCGAAACGAATCATATGACGACTTTGAAATTGCACATCGTAAAATAGCTTTGAAAAAAATTACATTTTAGAAAAAAATACGAGTAACCAATTTTAGTATCAGCCATTCAATCAGCGCACTGTAGCGGGAATACCAACTTTAGTATGCCCCAGAGCGAAGCGACAGATGCAATTAATTAGTTTTACTGCTGTTTCATGGGATCGTTTCATTATTGATGGTGTTTTGCCTGATAGTTGTCGAATGTGGCCGATGAGTGTCGAATGTGACCGATAGATGCCGAAGAACACACGAGAAACAACCAATAACACGGGATACCACTTTTCACACAAACTTTCAAATGTGCAAACGCGTGCCAATGTTTAAGACGATTTAGGAGTAGCAGTACAGATGGCTTAACTTTTGATGATCCTAAATGCGCCGCTGATCTCAGCTGGCTCTCTATGAACACATTGGCTAAGGGAGTTACTTTACTTTTCTTACACAGATCTTCATTACTGCGTTTGTCTAGATTTCTTACACCATTGATCTTTTAAACAACTTTCATATCAGCGGCAGTAAGTTTTGGACATATGTCTAATAGGCCTACTTATTATCCAAGTTTCTGAGCAGTAGGGAAAGAAAATTGGTCGTAAGATGGTGAAATGTATTAGCCTCACGACTTTCATTGGCAAAATAGCTTAATATAATGACGAAATATACTGATAGAACTTTTGTCTGTATATGTTGTGTGTTCTGGACTGGTCAAGGTCATTTGGCTTCGCCGTCAACCAAGAATTGTATCACGAAGTACCGCTTCTACTCCGAAATAAACTTATTAACTGATCTGAAGAACATGCGTTTCATATTGTGGTTCGTTTTCTCGCAGTTGCGTCCTTCGCATTCGAAACAGGGAACGCCAGCAATAAAGCGCATTCCAACGTCACCTACGATCTGGAATCGTTTATAGGTTCACCGCGTATACCGAACAACGGATCGAGGACTCGCGCCAGAGACACTAGTGAATCGTTGCCGGATGTAACTTCTCCGAACAACGGATCGAGGACTCGCGCCAGGGACACTAGTGAATCGTTCACAAACACATTTAGTGAAGTGCTGAAGACAGCCTCACCTAATACACTACTATATGACACGACCGGACTAATGGAAGAAGTCGCCTCGTCCTCTCGGCTTCACACGCGATCCTTGAGCTACAACGACCCTGCCTTTGCCGTGCGTACTGAGCGGACTAGGCTGAGACATCGACTCAATCCCGACAAAAAAGGTACACATCAGTTGTAGCAGTGTCTCCCCGCCGTCGGCTATGTGGATTATTAAAATCCCTATTTAAACAGTTACACTGGCTTCCGGTTACATACCGAATCAAATTCAAACTGTCCACTCTTACACAGCATACTCTATTTACACAATATATCGTATTTGGCTAGACACCTGCGTCTTTAAAATTATTAATGTCCCCAAGCAGCTCAGGTCTTGCACAACAATGTGTTGTTCCTAAAAGTAAGCCTACCTGGACAAGCGTATTTTTTCTGTAGCTGCGCCCAAAATCATATCACTTAACCGAACGACCGTTTTACGGGATATTATAATAATGAATTTATTAGTATTTAAAACATCTCGGTTGGTTTCAAATCATATTCTTACAAAACGTGATCTGTCACCTCTTAATATTTTCAAACATACACGATTTGGCGATGAAATAAAATATGCTGGTTTTGCCACATACTGCGTTACTGCTTTAGTGCTTTACTGTTGTAGATACTGCTTTAGTGCTTTAGTGTTGTAGATACAGCTTCTATAGTATATAGAGGACCGTCCAATATATTTACTGTTGTAGATACAGCTTCTATAGTATATAGAGGACCGTCCAATATATTTACTGTTGTAGATACAGCTTCTATAGTATATAGAGGACCGTCCAATATATTTACTGTTGTAGATACAGCTTCTAAAGTATATAGAGGACCGTCCAATATATTTACTGTTGTAGATACTGCTTCTATAGTATATAGAGGACCGTCCAATATATTTTCTATTACTAAGGTGGACCATATCGGATGTGTTATTAATTATTCAAATTCCCGTTTAATACAATTTCTGACCGTAAATATTCTACAGCGAAAAAGATTAAAACATGAAGTAGGCCTAACAGGTATAGCATTGTTAATATATAGTATCCCTTGAAAGCCAAATATTAAGATATTTGAGGAATTTTAATTATACGAAACCCCTCAACTAATTGCGTATCATATGAGCAATGAAAATCGACATACATTGCTATTAAGGATCAAGATTGCTGATTCATGGCCTATTTTTTAGACAGATCTCGCCGTCGACGGAGGCGCCCCCCGTCGGACGAGGAGCGACTCATGCGGATACTGTTCAACGGCTACAACCCTGCGGCCCGGCCCGTCCTCGACTCGACCAGCTCTGTCGAAGTCAGGATGCAGTTCTCCCTCATGCACATCAAAGACTTGGTGCGCCTTTCTTATTTATCTCATTATTAGAATTTGGTTTAACAACACTATTTGTTATACATACACACCTATATATATATATATGTATATATATATATATATATATATATATATATATATATATATATATATATATATATATATGTATACAATATATATGTATATATATATATATATATATATATATATTTGATATATATATATATAAAATATATATATATATATATATAAAATATATATATATATATATATATATATATTTATGTATACAATTGAATTTGGTTTAACAACACTATTTGTTATATATACACACCTATATATATATATATATATATATATCAAATATATATATATATATATATAAGATATATATATAAATCAAATATATATATATATATATATATCAAACATATATATATATATGTATATATATATTTATAATATATATGTATACAATATGACACATATATTATACGCATACATGACCATGGTGTCAAAAAGGCCTTTATGTAACAATTCTCTATTTCTTCACAGGACGTGAGAAGTCAAATACTTACAACAACTGGCTTACTCATACTGGTATGTACGGCCTATCTCCATAATGTTTGATTTATCTTCCATTAAAATCAATTTACGTTTTGCCCGCAGTGCGTCTAATACCATTAATATTTCGTACGCAAGTAAATGTATGTATACAGTATGTATGTACTACGTACATATGCATTGCATGCGAAAGGAACATGCGTGCGTGCGTGCGCGTGTGCGTGCGTGTGTGCGTGCGTGCGTGCGTGCGTGCGTGCGTGCGTGCGTGCGTGCGTGCGTGCGTGCGTGCATGCGTGCGGTTCATGCATGCATAACTGTCCAACAAACAAAACAACTCGTTGTCTTATTAGATATGATAAATCTCCAACGTGGCTTGTTGTGGTTCGTGTCAGGAGTGGACGGACGAGAGACTGACGTGGAACAAGACGGAACACAATGACATGGAGGACATCATCGTCGTAGCCAAGTCGCTGTGGCTGCCCGAGTTCGCCGTCATTAATGGGTAACATTGTAGCACAAGCCAATCACATAACAAACGTTAATGTGCAATGTATGTATATATGCATGCGTGCGTGCGTGCGTGCGTGTGTGCTTGCGTGCGCGCGCGCGTGTGTATATAGATTTCGACACACTACATTGTTTCTTTACACCCAAAGTCACTAGTCCGCACGTTAGATAAATGAGATTCCACTGTATGTTGGATACTTTTATCAGAGCAGCATATATAATTGTCTGTTGTCTGTCGTAATGCCAAATGATGATTATGACGTCGACGTAAACAAAACGACGAAGATGTGGTGATAACGAGGGAGCCACTATAAATTAGTCATTCACTTGTTCCAGGGCCGAGAAGTTACGTGAGGACTACAGCCACTTCCGGGTCGTCGTCGCACACAATGGGTTCGTTCACTGGGAACCCGGCGGTACGTGGGATGTAGAGAACGAACGAACGAACAGATGGACGAACGAACGAAAGAAAGAACGAACGAACGGGCGGACAGATGGATGCATACATGAATGGACGAATGCTTGTATGAATAAACGAATGAATGAATGAATGAATGAATGAATGAACGAATGAAAGTAAGAACGAACGAACGAACGAACAAACGAACGAACGAAAGAAAGAACGAATGAACGAACGAATGAGGGAATGTGTTTGTGAGTGGGTGAGTTAATTAGTGAACGACAGGGTAGTTGAGCGGGTGGTTAGTTGAATTAGTGAGTTCGTGACTGTATATAGATGACAGTCCGTTTCTGGGTGGATGAGTGATTGAGGGTGTGCGTGCGTGCGTGCGTGCGTGCGTGCGTGCGTGCGTGCGTGCGTGCGAGCGAGTAGATATGTGAAGTGAGGCAGTAAGCGATTGAATGAATGAGTCAATGGACTGGTGAGTGAGTGGGTGACGAAAGAATGCTGAAATAGATAAACGATAGAAGAACATAAAACTAAGCCAACTGATATAGATGCGAAATTAGATAGCGTATGAAGGCGAGTTTTGCAAGAGAACTTTAGAAGCAATAAATATCTCACTTCATTATACATTGCGTCAGCAAAATTGGTTTACGAGATAGATTGATGGGAATTTAGGACACTTCTAAGCAAGAATTTGCTAATGAAAACATGATTTGTGAAAACTGATAATGTCAACGCACCAGAAACCTTTTGCCAGCGTTTTCTATTTACACAACCTTTCCGAAGTTACGACCCGATGTTGCTTTCCGAATAGGGATAATGGATATAATGTCATACCAAACAATTTGTGTATTTTGTGCGTAATATATCATTATTTGTGGCAGATCTATATGATTCCGGATGAAAAAAATTACTGTTTTCTTAAAACGTCTCAGTAGAACTATACACGGACCACAATAAAGTAAGACTTGCACGTGCGATAAATTGTTCAATATGTCGGCTGACACGGTGTCGCGTGTAAACCCCGAATACCTCGTGTAAACCCTCGTCAGATCGATTAGTGAGACTAATTTGTGGATACGATTGTGTAGGCGGAATTGGGACAGATGCCAATGGATACTCAGTATACTAGAGTAAACAATAAAGACACCATAACTTTACTTACACAATAACTAAGATTACAATCATAGGATGATATTTTAAACTTATATGATGTCAATCAGGCATATGATTTATTCTTAAACAAATTCATGAGTTTGTTTAACAAGCATTGCCCTATAAAAAGAATTTCACGAAAAAGTTACATTTATAAGAAACCTTGGTTTAGCAAAGGTTTAAAACGTGCTTGTGAAAACAAAGAGCTTTACAAAGCATTTGTCACATCCTGTTCAATGATGCTGAATTAAAATACAAATCCTATAAAAACAAATTGACGTCTATATTAATGTTCGAAGAAAAAGCATATTACAGCAAAATGTTGGAGAAACAAAAAAAAAATGTCAAGGGAATGTGGAAAAATGTAAACACAGTAATCAACAAACACTTAAATCCTCCAACATATCCTGCCTACTTCATGGGCAATGATAAATATATATGTGAAAAGCAGGACATTGCAAATGGATTTAATAATTTTTTTACAAATGTTTGACCCAATCTTGCAAAACAACTTACTCTACCTAAACATGATGTGTCTATTTTTGATTATTTAGGAAAAGAACTTGATAACAGTATGTTTCTAAGTCCTTTTCTTGATAACAGTATGTTTCTAAGTTGATGACCAAGATTATTAGAAGTGTTCAAAATGTTAAGAGCAAAATGTCAACAGATTGTAATGACTTAAACATGAACATGGTTAAGAACATTATTACTCATATTGTAAAACCTTTGAAGCACGTATGTAATGTTTCTTTTAACACTGGAATATTTCCAAATCAAATGAAAAACGCTAAAGTTATTCCTATTTTTAAGTCTAGTGAGAAGGTGTGTTTACACATTACAAACCAATTTCTTTGTTGCCCCAATTCAAAAACATCCTGGAGAAATTATACAGTGATAGGTTAGATAGTTTTCTAGATAAATATAATATACTCAGCCCTAGTCAATATGGATTTAGATCAAACATGTCAACATCACATGCCTTAATAGAATTGGTTGAAGAAATTATTGCTTCTCTTGATAATAATAAATATGTTATTGGCATATTTGTTGACCTTAAGAAGGCATTTGATAACGTCAACTATAATGTATTGGCAAAAAAGTATATTTTTATGGCATTCATGATGTTGCACATAAATGGATTATGAGTTACTTGGAAAACAGAATTCAATTTGTTCACTATGAAAATTGTGACTCAGAAGTACTCAAAATATGTTGTGGTGTGCCACAAGAATCTCTTTTAGGTCCGAAGTTGTTTATTCTGTACACAAATTATATTTTTAATGTTTAAATTTTTTTTTTAAAGTTTATCTTATTTGCAGATGATACCAACATGTTCTACAGTAATAGTGATATAGCTGATCTTGTCCGGTTGACAAATATTGAATTAAAAAAGTTACGTGCATGGTTTGCAGTAAACAGGCTTTCTCTCAATATATCAAAGACAAATTATATGTTTTTTGGTAATCGTATTTTAAAGACACACGTTTTTATACATATAAGTATGGAAGAAATTAGTATGGTTGAATTCACAAATTTTTAGGTGTTTTGATTGATAATAAATTAACATGAAAAAAAACACATTTCTATGGTAAAATCTAAACCCTCTAAGAGTTGTGCCATAATGTATAGAGCCAGCTTTGTCATTGACAAATGTGGAATGCTTATTTTATACCATTCTCTCTTTCTGCCATACATCATGTACTGCATCGAAGTATGGGGCAATACATATGTTTCTAATCTAAATTGCTTAGTATTGTTACAAAAAAGGTTGTGCATTTAATTTGTATAGCTAAGAGATTAGACCACATTTCTTGTATATTCTCCAACCGAGTTATGTATCTTGAAAGTACAAGATATTGTGGAAATACGAACTGCACTTATTATGTAAAAGGCAAATAACAATTTGCTATCTATGAATATACAAAAGTTGTTTACATTGTACAAGTCAGTCTATGTAACCAGACAAAGTCCCACTTAAAAATAAAATTATGCTCGTACCAATTTAAAGAGAATGTGTATTTCAGTTAAAGGTGTAATACTATGGAACTCTCTTGACAGCTCTCTAATATGTTGTAGAAAGGTTCATTGTTTAAAAAAATACACTGCTAACATTTTGGTTAGCTATGTAGTATAAATATATAAATATTGATTTATTGTAGCTACAAAAAAATAACTGTTTTGTTTATGCTGATCTTGAACTACATAACACTGACTATGTAGTTTAAACACTACTGTTTCATTATTCATATTGAAATATAAATAGTTAAGTTGTAATCATGCATGTTGCATACTGTAATTATTTGCTTCTTGTTATATTTATGGTAATTGGGCAAGTGTAATATGTGACACACTTCTTCTTGCCCTTTTCAACGTCAAGACTGTGGTTTATATTTTATGTTTGGCTATTTTTTGTGTTGTGTTGTTGTTGCCAGAAGTAAATTTTGCTGAGACAATAATTTAATAGTTAAATTAAATAACATATTTACACAAACGAGCTGGCATATCGTTGTGAATACTATTGATAAGTTTGATTTTTAGTTCTCAAACGAGACGAGCTAAAAATACTGAAGTTAAGAAGGACCTTTAAATCTCAGGTTACAACACAAGTGGCGCCATCTTGCAGGTGTCTTCAAAACTATGTGCGAGATCGACATTAAGAACTACCCGTTCGACGAGCAGAACTGCCACCTGCTGTTCGGCGCCTGGTCCTACCAGACGACCAAGATGAACATGACGAACCTGAACGAGACGATCAACCGCGACTCGTACACGCCGAACGGCGAGTGGCAGATCATGAAGACGAAAGTGGAGCGAGGAGAATTCTACTACTCAGCTAACGTCGACGAGCGCTTCGCCTTCGTCGACTTCGGCATCTTCCTGCGTCGACGTCACACTTTCTATGTCGTCAACGTCATCCTGCCGAGCATCATGACGTCAGTGCTGCTGCTCTCCATCTTCTTCTGCACGCCGGCGCAGAAGGTGCAGATCGGTGTCGTCGTGCTGCTGTCGTTCCGCATCTTCCTGCTCAACGTCGCCGGCAACATCCCCAAGACGTCCGACCACGTCCCGCTACTCGGTAGGCGGCGCTCATGTAGTCTACGGTTCTCGTACACGGTCTCCCTCTCTCTCTCTCTGACTGTCTGTCTGTCCCCCTCACTCACTCACTCACTCACTCACTCACTCACTCACCCACCCACCCACCCACCCACCCACCCACCCACGCACGCACGCACGCACGCACGCACGCACGCACCCACCCACCCACCCACGCACGCACGCACGCACGCACGCACGCACGCACGCACCCACCCACCCACGCACGCACGCACGCACGCACGCACTCACTCACTCATTCACTATCTCTCTCTTCCTCTCTCGTGCCTGCGTGCGTGAATCAATGACTGGATCGACGCCATGCTTTATGACGTCCGTCTATTATACTATATGTCCAAATATGCCTAAATAGTTATATGTACACCATGGCATAACTTATGTTATCTTAGTCATTATTTCGCATCAAGCATTTGGACGTATACATTATGTGTGAAATGTGTCGTCTTCAGTGATCTACCTAACGTGCACCATGGGCATCACGACCTTGTCGATGGTCCTCACGGTTCTAGTGCTCAACCTGCACTTCACGAGCGACTTCCCCGTGCCGCCATGGCTGAACACCATCGTACTGCAATACACCGCCAGGGCGCTGTGCATGTGCCAACAAACGCCCTCAGACGGATCAGTGCCGAAGCGCTACTCGAGGGCGGAGAGCCACATGGTGGCGCGGCCGCTGCCCTCCAAGTCCGACGGCGACGAGGAGGAGATGGTGGAGCTGACGATCCGACGGCGGCTATTGGGAGAACATCGTGAGCCCATCGACCAGAAGAAAGACGACAAATCGGAGCCGGAGCCGGACTACAGCAAGGACTGGAAGAAGCTGGCCGACGTCGTCGACAGACTTTTCTTCTGGCTCTTCCTACTCGCCATCATTGTGTCGACACTCCTCCTCTTCCAACCGCTCACGAAGCAATGACGTCACGCCACCAGGCGGACACAAGTCATATCTCCGGTGGACACATTTTCAACGACAGACACTAGTATCAACTCCAGCAGACACTAGTACTACCTCGTATACACACAGTACTATTAACTTCGACGGATATACCACCTCCGATGGATGGTGGCATAAAATCTCACAAACACCTATGCCACCTCTAACGGACACTCTGATATCGGTCTGTCGCGGGGAGACACCAGTGCCGCCCTCTGTTTACGTAGTGGCGAACTGATCGGTGGCAGGGAATGAAAATGGCAATTTATTTCTACAATAACTCGATAGGTGGAAGTACACGTATGTGACTTTCGGCACAGAATCGACAAAATGCCACCAGGACAGTTAAATCACAAACTGACAGATTAGTCTTGCTACAAATCAGCACTGTCCACAATAAATCAGCTAACTATAAAGATATGAGAAAATACTTAGCAAAGCTAGATTGGAATAACATGCTGATGAATAAGACCGCAATTGAATGTTGGAATATTCTAAAATCTGAAATTGAGAGAGAAAAAACAAGGAAAACGGTCTAGAAAGAAACATTTGTCAAAAGAAGCTATTTAAAAAATTGTATTTAAGCAAACTATGTGGAAGGTTTATAGGCGTACCAGAAATGATGAAGACTATGTAAATTACAAAGAGGCACTTAACCTAGCTACAACTGAAATTAGAAAATCGAAAAGAACCTTTGAAAAAAAATTGGCAGGTAATATAAAAAATTACAGCAAGAGTTTCTATGCTTATGTAAGGAGTAAACAGAAAGTTCGAGATAAGGTCGAACCACTGGAAAACAACAGGGAAACACAATTTCAGACGGGTTTCAAATGGCAGAGGTCCTGAATGATTATTTCAGCTCAGTTTTTACCACAGAAGATATCAGCTCACTTCCAGTTCCATTTACTAAATTTGAGGGCAATAAATTAGAACATTTAGGGCAATTATTTGTAACTCCTGAAATGGTAGCAAAAATTAAGAAGATGAAAGATAATAAATCACCTGGAGTTGATGGGATACCACCAAAACTGCTTAAGGAAATTGTTGAGCAAATTAGTACACCACTTGCAAAATTGTTTAACTTGTCACTAGAAGAAGGAATAGTTCCATCAGAATTGAAATTACGCCACTATTTAAAAAGGGATCGAGGAATAAGCCAGAAAATTACAGACCAGTGAATTTAACATCAGTTGTATGTAAATTACTCGAAACATCAATTAGAGACCACATGGTGGAATTCCTTATAAAACATAAATTAATAAATACATCTCAACATGGGTTCCTAAAAGCAAGGTCATGTCTAAGCAATCTCTTATGTTTTTTTGAAAAAATTACAAAGTGGGTAGATGACGGGTGGATGTTGTCTACCTAGATTTTCAGAAAGCTTTCGATAAAGTGCCACACCAAAGATTGTTACTTAAACTAAAAGCCCACGGTATAGGTAATGTGTAATCAACTGGATAGAAAAGTGGCTTACACACAGAAGACAGAGAATAATAGTAGATGGTGAGATTTCAAGCTGGAAATCGGTTTTGAGTGGGGTACCACAGGGATCAGTATTAGGCCCTATACTGTTTTTAATATATATATATATATATATATATATATATATATATATATATATATATATATATATATATATATATATATATATATATATATATATATATATATATATATATATATATATAAATGATTTAGAAGATGACATATCTAGCAAAGTACTCACATTTGCAGATGACACAAAAGTATTCAGAAAGGTTACAAATGATACAGATAAACAAAGTTTACAGGATGATCTAGATAAATTAGTGTTGCAGTGTTGCAATACTCAATATCTTAATATTGCACATAGTTAAGGCAGAAGGTCTTTTCCGTGCGGATATTAGTATATTCGTGGTGCGTGTCCTTCGCGAAACAACATTAAATACATTAACAGAATAACCGGTCGGCAAAGGATATCGCTTCTGTGTAATTCACACAATGACTGATAGGGGTCGGTGTTGCTGCTGTGTCATTCACATAATGACCGATAGGGGTCGTCGCCACTGAATTTTCGCATAATGATCGCAAGGGGTCGTCGCTACCCTCCTGAACTGTGTGTACAGATCAAAGGCGCGAAGCGACGAAATTCTTTACTGAAGGACCGTTGAGTGAGTGTTGGAGTTGTCCAATGCCGCTTGTCCCGACAAGGTATCTGCAGTCATAGACCACGTTGGCGTGGAATACGCGGCCATGGTAAAAATATCATTTAGACTAGTCACGTGGAAGTTCAAAACAACTCAACCACTATATAATAATAACAGCAGTAACGTTAATTTAGACGTAGGCCTACAGTACTAATTACGAATGTAATAACCACGAATCGGTTGTTTTGTTAACATTAATTGTCATGCACTCGATTGCTTTTGACGTAGCATTAACTTTCAACACAATGAAACTTTAGAAAATGCGTTTGCATCTGTAATATGTGTATCGAGACTCTTGTAAAATATATCGATTATTGCATTGTGGTAAAGGTATCGCTATCCATCGATGCATGGATGAATTGTTACAGCCCTAATGTTCGTTGGTGTCTTTATCATTGGTATGTTACATATCAGTGTTACATTACTATCTAATAATATTAATATAATGTTGGAGTGGTTCAAACTAATGGTGAATGTTACACCGAAAAAAGTGTCGAGTTACGATATTCAGTGTCATGTTACGTCAATGATTTGTAAAACTTACTTGTACGTAACTAGCCGAGTTACTCGGCGTTGCACGTGAGGAAGTGTAGCCTCTACAAGAGCGTATCACTTATTGCACTACACAGTGAACATTTGATAGGGCCTAAGAGTGATGTGCAATGCTTAAGAGTGATGTGCAAATAATTTTCCCCAAATTAGTTACCAAAGGTTCTAGAATAATCAGATCTGATTGTACATCTGTTGAACTTTTGCAAAAACTAATGAACTGTTTATGCGTTTTGGTAGCACTGCAGTCCGAATAAACATTGTCAAGATTAATCCGACGTCCCACTGCCCATTTCTAAACCTAGTCAGATGGAAAAGGTGCTCTCAACAGTTACTTTTAATCGACGTCATATATAGGCGAAGCGATACCTCCACGTTGGGGAAAGCATTCCTGATATTTCTCTTAATAAAAAAATGGTACATCATCTATGAGAGTTTCTGAAACTAGTCCATCGAACTGGGTCAGTTCATTTCACTTGCCCTATCATCGAGATCCGATCAGTAAATTTTCATATTTTCTAAGCAGCCTGTCGCATCTCTCTTGGGTCCACGACTTCCTTCTTCGTCAAGTTGCGGAAAAATACAAAGCGGTCACTGACATCACGGTACGCTTTGGCTCTTTTATCTTATCTTGTCCTTTTTGTGGTGATCTGGTAAGAGTGTACCACGGTTAGTCCGGCACTGGACAAGACAAACAGGAATAGCTAGTTCACTGTGAAGGGAAACTCATAATGTAATGTAATGCATAGCATGAATACGATTTACTGTATGTAATTAATGAGTATTTGTATCACCGGTACATGTGATGAAATATACATCACCCGGTGAAAATGTGGGTGCATGTATGTGTACATAGTATGTATAATAGACGGTGAAACTAGTGCAATTTCCGTGGAAACCGATTTTAAATAAATACGATGAAGACCTACGTACATTGACACCGCAGAATAAATGTTACCAGATCATCAACAAGGTATTCCAGAATGTTAGCACTGATCACGACTTTACGTTTCATTTATTGCCATAATGCTATACTGATTGCAGAGTTGCCAAGAAATGGGTTGTTCACTTCAAACAATTATTAGTTATGCGCACAATATCTTATGATAGTTGCTACTTTGACCATCTCGAGCAACATCCAATACGAACTTCGTGGTTCGACAAATTCAGGAGAAAATTCGGTCACGAAACCAGGAAATATTTATGACAGTCATTGACATGACCATAGCCTTCAGTGTCATCTATTGTAAAACCCTCTGTAAGGTCTCGTCCAGGTTTGGGTGTACTGCCAATTCCATCACCATCCTATTTCTTTAGACTAAACTGGACCTCTTTACTGGGACCAACCAAACCCTGGGACTTTCCAAACATCGGGAAGACCAGGGTCATCCACCAAACTACTCCAGGCATGCAACAAAACTTGACCTCCAACAATCAAAGTCTGCGGAGGAACTCGTGAAGTTGTTCACACTTCCCATGCCTACGGGGTCACCTGTCCCAAAAGACAAACATCGAAGAAGATGTTCAGCATCAAATCTGCTGTACCAGCGCCTTCTATGGGTAGCTGCCCCACCGATCTTTTGACGACCAAAACCCCAGGAAGGAAACGAAAGTCATGGTCTACAAATCCGTCTACGTCACTACTGTATACTATGTGGGGATGGAGTATGGGTCACTTGTCGTTGCCAGCTAAAGATCCTGCAGAAATTTCACAAACGCTGCCTTCGATACGATACTTTTTATCCACTGGGAAGATAATCACACCAATGGCAGCGTCCTAACGGAGGCAAGACAGACCGGTATCGAAGCAATGGTTGTCCAGAACCAACTCCTCTGGATAGGACACTGTGTCTTTTTTTACCAGCTAACCCTTGGTGGCGACTGGAGCCCACACTGGATACCTGCATAGAAAGGTCAGATTAACACCACAAACGGGGAGGACCCGACCGCCGATCGTTCAGTTTGACTCCGCACAATCCAGCGGGCAGATAAAGAGCCGTACGGTCAGCTGTCGCTTCTGTTGCTTCGATACTGGTTGTCTGAGAATGAGGTGGAGAAGCGACAAAGAATAAACGAGAAGGAGAGGGATCGAGACTTCCTACTGGGACGTCCCGCCACCCACAGCTCCAACATCTGCAGTTCGAGAATCGAGCTGCAGAGAGTCTGGCAGACTCACCCAAGGACACACACGATCGACCCTTGGCAGACAACACCCTCCTCCCGAGGGACTGCCGATGACGAGTTGTTATATTGTGACTGAAGCTGCACCAACGTCATATCCTCTCTGATTGCCGGAAATACAATGAACAATCGAGTGAAATTGACAAAAATACAATTTACAAAAATCATTAAATTAAACAGATATACGTTATAGCTATTCAGCATTCAAAATACCGCCTTTCGGGATATTCTTAGCGAGGAGTCGTCAATAATGAAAAAAATGTGTGTGTGTGTGTGTGTGCGTGCGTGCGTGTGTGTGTGCGTGCGTGCGTGCGTGCTGTCGTGCTGCCTGGAAGCTTTGCCGCTTCCAGGCAGCACGACAGAGGCTGGTAGTCAGATCATCTATACAGAGGGGAACATACGTGCCATTTTGCAGTTCATGATTACTTGCAATGATGACATATTTCATCACCACATAATGAACACTTCACGAAATGTCACATAGTTATCACCAGTACGCCCTTATTGAGGCAATCGCGAAAGTCATCCAGCGACAAATTGTTGCTGGGGTGTGTGATGTAAAGTTCTTCTCACTGCTGGTCGACAAAACAACAGATTTCTCCAGACACGAGGAAATCAGTGTGTGTCCGCGCTACGTGTCTAACGGCACATTGAAGGAGAGGCTGTTGTGCTTCGCCACTACTCACGACCTCACTGGCGCTGGACTTGCTGCTTAGTTGTTACGGATCCTGGCAGATGCTGGAGTGGACTCAACAAACGTGGTAGGACATATCCATGTCCGGGAAGAACAATGGCGTTCAGAAACACATCCGAGACACCATCCCTACTGATGCATATGTCCAGTTCTCGTTCTTTGTTTGGCAAAGGCTGCACCAGTTCCATCCATTCGCTCGGCAGTCACTCTGATGCACGAAGTAGCAGTGTTCTTCACTGACTCAAACTATCGACTGTACGACTTGCAGCAATGCATTGAACGGGAATGACCTGAAGTGTCGCACACTCGCCTCGAGAAACACTACGACACACGCTGGGTAGATGTGCAGACTGCTCTCTGTGGAGGTACAGCAAAGTGTCTCTCAAGACATTCTGCGAGCAACGGAATCAGTGCGAGACTGCGTTGACGTGTTGCTGAACTTTCGCAGCGGTGACGTGTTTGACAGACTGTGTGTCCAGGCAGAGGAGGTCCAAATGCCGCGAATAACAAACAGGCAAAGACATCGTCCCAACCTTCCTGCCGACTCTGCTTTGGTGTACTACAGGCGTGTTTTGTTCAATCCGATCCTGGACACCTTCATTGTACAGCTGCAGGAGTGCTTTGTATCTACCAGTGCTAAGGCCCTTCTTCTCAGCGAACTCATACCGACCTTCTGTCTGGGGTGTCACTTCTCGGCAGTTGAGGAAGGGGTGACGATGTACTTAGTTTCTGCCAGGAACGCCAGGATTCGGCTAGCCGACCTGGCCAGGTGCTCGACGCCCTGAGAGTTGCTACACAGCTGGGGACATACCCATGTATCGCGACTTCGCTGCGAATATTTGCCACTCTCCCTGTCACATCGGCTGCAGCAGATCGATCATTCAGTGCTCTGAAGTATCGGAAGAATTACCTGCGATCTACGATGAATGAGCAACGCCTCAATGCATTTGCTCATGTGTACGTCAATATTGATATCAAATTGAACCACGACGCCGTCACTGGTGAATTTGCCAAGAGGAATCACCGACTTACTTTAATTATAATGTAAAGTGGTAGTCTATCCGCAGTTCCTGCCGTGGAACTGGCGGAGTGCATGCATTGGCAACTTCTTGCGCATTTGGCGGTGTAAGGATTCAGCTAACTGACACGACCACGAATTTGTCACTGCAAGTAGTTGCTGTTTTCGGGACTTCGCTGCTTTGTTTGATTTGTTTTATATATGTTTCCACGTCGCGGAAGCTAAACAATCCGACCTAATACAGATATTTGACTTTTCTCACGTGTTCTATAATGTTCAGTCTTGCCCGCATGGGCATATTTTGTTAATGGTTGGTATTGCGTTATTCCCGCCTCGGATCAGAGAAATGATAACAGTATTGCCCTCGCCCGATGTCCTACATCCTAGATACGCCATTGGAGCACGCGTTGACATAGATACTCGACTATCTCGTTGCACGGAAAGATTCGCACACAAAACTCACCTTTATGTTACTGTTATATTATATTACTGTTATATTATGTTACTGTTATATCATGTTACTGTTATATTATGTTACTGTTATATTATGTTACTGTTATATTATGTTACTTTTATATTATGTTACTGTTATATTATGTTACTGTTATATTATGACCAGAATTGCCACAGGTTATTCCGGGATCCACCACGTCACTTCACAATCCGAATTTAGCCTCCATTATCCGTTTATCGCACATCGTCTGGAATCAATGTATAGTTTTAATTGTGGCGGAAATTATATATGCACCCAGATTCTGGGCGCATACATGATTAGCTAATTACGATGTCATCTGGGCTTTTGGTTCATTCATAAAATAAGAGTTAACTGTTATCAGTTTAAACGATGCAACTCTAATTAAAAAAATTTTTGTTATTATATTGACACACCTGTCAGACTGAAAAGTTAAATCAGGCGAAAAGACATTACACGATAATGATGCTGATTGGCTGTTGGCGCTACATGGGAACGCCTACATAAAATGGAGTGGTGACAGTGGGTAACAACGAGACCACGCCTCGGCGAATTCCTCAAAGTGGGCGAGAGAGGATGAGAGAGGCTAATCAGGGTAGGGACATCTTCCTCTTACTAGATCAGCAGAAACCGACAGAGTCGAGTAAAACGTTGCAGAAATGGTCAACATAAGGGAAAGGGAAATAACGCCGACGTGACGAACTAACTACTACGTGACGAACTAACTACTACGTGACGAACTAACTACTACGTGACGAACTAACTACTACGTGACGAACTAACTACTATGGCGAAAGACAGGTATATGCATGAGTTACTCAAAAAGCCCAATGTATATCTGTCCAAAGTATACAATTATGGCATTCACTAGACCAAGACCTCCAATGTGGCCAGATGGGTATCAATCGCAGACAATTTTGAACACGAAACGTACCAAATTTGTACATGTGCAATTAAAAATGCCACACAATGTACTGTCCATGTCAATTCACTTATTCAGGTAGTGGACCCAAGATGGTGTGACATCTACTATGTTATGTAATAAAATATTCAACATTCCTAGGGTTTTATTTCAGCATGCTAACATAGGAAACTACCATCCCACTGGAAGAAACCCTGAGATGACAATGATAGCATACCAGGAAGCATGTAACCCGTTATGTTCATTACCTTGTTGCACTAACCAACCGTGTGTAGGCTCTCAAAGAGGTACCTCCCGAAGTGCCAGAGACAGTAGAGGAGACTCAGTTCTAGACCGTCCCGAAGACATCACTGTGTTCCCACAGCACGATGTCGGCTACGACAGCAAACACGAGTCAGACTGTAGCTTAATTCCTAGATAAGTAGAATCGTCTACAATGTGAAGCTTATTTTATCCAAATTTAAATTCTGGCAATGTTCTAATCTTACCCCTTGAGAATACTAACACCTTAGTTTTGGTAGTATTAATATACAGTTTCGCAATGGTTAAACAGAGCATCAAGTGCAGAAACCAGTAGGTGACTTTGCTAATACAATTGTTTCATCAGCAACACAAAAAGCTTTAAATACACAACAATACCCTCATTTTCAAAACAATTTACATCACCACTGTTAAATGTTATTCTTGTTATTGATGACCCCAATATTTTTCGCTCAGGAAATGACCTGGTTCAACTCAGCAAAGACATAATCAAACAACTGGATACATTGGGTATATGGTTTGTATAAAATATCGCTTAATTGTATAAAGTATCGCTTAATGTGTTGGAAACTAATTTCATGATATTTGGCAACTAAAAAACAGTAGTAATATAAAAATCAATGATATTGAAATGGTATATGTGTAAGTAAATTTCTAGGTGTGTTAATAGACCCAGCTTAACTGGAAAGACCAAATCAGGACGATAATATCCGAGCTGTTGACAGTATTGCAATTATGC
Organism: Lamellibrachia columna; assembly: GCA_963662155.1. Taxonomy (NCBI): domain Eukaryota; kingdom Metazoa; phylum Annelida; class Polychaeta; order Sabellida; family Siboglinidae; genus Lamellibrachia; species Lamellibrachia columna. The sequence goes on from OY759272.1 coordinate 31,979,966, forward strand.
ATAGAGCAAAATATTTACTAGATGAAAATGCTCGCTTAATACTGCACTATTCACAGTACCTGCCTTGTGTGTGGTATGGGGAAATACCTACACAGCAAATACCGACTGTATTTATTTGTCCCCGAAGCAATTAGCAAGGATTGTCGGCAGTGTACACTATTGCCATCACACAAAAGGCTTGTTTTGTGAACTGCATATATTAAAGCTATATGTCAAAGAGGTACAACTCAAAATGACAGAGAGAGTAGAAGAGGCTCAGTTCTAGACCGTCGCGAAGTGGCTTACACTATTCTGATTTTGATGTCTCGGTCTGTGCCACCGTCTCTGCTCACAACACTTCAAGGTATGTGAACTGCTTCACGTCTTCTATGTCCCCACCCCTCAACTGGATTCTATTCTTGTTCACGTGATTTGCTCTTATAGTCCTTTTGTTGATCTTCAGACCCAATTTTGCAGCAGACTCATACAGTGATGTCGCCTTGTCCTGCGTGTTGTGTGAGAGTAGTGCGACGTCATCTGCAAAGTCAATATCCTCTAGCTGTTTGGAGAGTGTCCACTGGATTCCCCGCTGGCAACCTTCTATTGTTGATGCCATAATCCAATCAACTGCCAGCATGAACAGGAATGGTGACAGCTGATATACTTGGCGGACCCCTGTTACTATGGAGAAGGGTTCACTCAAGTACCCGCTGTGGACAACCTGGCAAGTGGATGGTTCATAAGCTGTACGGATCAGTTTCGGGATACCGTAATGTGCAAGTAACTTCCGAATGGCAGTACAGTCGACGCTATAGTCTGTTAACCTCTGTTTTCATTCTTTCCGGAAGAATCCTGTTGAACACTTTTCCTGGTATTGACAGTCACGTGATGTCCCTCCAGTTTTTGCAGTCTTTCAAATTACCTTTCTTTGGGAGCTTGGACAAGTGGCCATGTCTCCAATCCTCTGGAATCTTTTCTTCAACCCAGCTCTTCACAAAGAGCCGGTAAAGACAGTCCACCGATGTCTCTGTATCAGCCTTTATTGCTTCTGGTGGAATCCCATCTGGGCCCGGTACTTTCCCGTTCTTCAACTGCAAGATTGCTTTCCTGATTTCCTGTGTTGAAGGTCTGTCGGTGTTGATGCGATGTGGTGTTTCAGTCAGAAGTATATCTGGAGGCTCATCAGGTGAAGGTCGGTTTAGTAGTTCTTCGAAATACTCTTTCCATCGGTAGGGTTGGTCTGCTTGATTTGTCAACACCTGTCCAGTTTTGTCCATAACATGTTGTTCATCTTTACGACGTGTACCCGCTAGCTTCCGTGTAATGTCATACAATTCTTTCAATTTTTTTTTGTCCTGTGGCTTCTTCTGTTTGGCCGGCCAGTCTCTCCACAAAGTCTTTCTTTTCACGTTTTACACTTCTTTTTACCTCCTTGTTGGCTTCTGTATATAGGCGGTGTGCTTCTGTCTTGGCTGCTATTGTTTTGCTCTTGTTTATTGTTGCTTTTCTGTGCTTCCTTTCTGCTACCTTCTCCAAGGTTTCAGCTGAAATCCAGTCTTTGTGCTGTCTTGTTCTCTTACCGAGTATCTTGTTCTCTTACCAAGTATCTTGTTCTCTTACCGAGTATCTTGTTCTCTTACCGAGTATCTTGTTCTCTTACCAAGTATCTTGTTCTCTTACCGAGTATCTTGTTCTCTTACCAAGTATCTTGTTCTCTTACCGAGTATCTTGTCGCATGTTACTTTCCATGCTGATTTGCTTTGTTGCCACACTTGTTCCACTGTTGTTGTTGCCACACTTGTTCCACTGTTGCATCGTCTTCAATGAGGTTGGACAGGAGTTGGTATATGTTTGCTAGTTCCAACTGGAAGCTGTACTTCTTGTTATGTCTCTCAACAGTTCAGTGTTGTATTTGAATCCTGGTTTTGCTGCCGTTCGGTGATATTTCTTTAGCTTGAACTTGATTTTTCCTGTGACCAGGTGGTGTTCTGTTCATACATAAGCTCCCCTCTTGGAGCGGACGTCTCGCAGGGATCTTCTTTTTCTCTGTCTGATGGTCTGGTGAAATCCGTGTGGTCTTGTGAATCTTCTTATGTGGGAATACATTTCCCCCGATAATCAGACTGTTGAAGTGACAGAAGTCGGTAAATAGTTATCCATTCTCATTTATCTCACCAAAGCCCCCTTCCCCATGACTAACTCTTTTCCTATTTTTCCTATGATGTCCTTTTCAATCTTGGCATTGAAGTTACCCATCATGATTAATAGATCTTTCTTTGCTTTTTGGTCCACAACTGCTTGGAGTCTCCCATAGAACTCGGATTTTTTCTCTGCATCTCATTTGTTGGGACATAGCATTGTACAATCAGTACCTTGCGTATTCTGGTGTGGAATCTTACTGAAATGATGCGGGATGAAAATGCCTTCCAGTCCAGAAGGGCTCCAGTTGCTCCGTTGGATGGCATTAGACCAACTCATTATGTGTGCAGAGCGTCCTCTTCCTCGTGTTCTGAATAAATAAGGGTCCACGTCCATCTTGTCTCACAGGGATCGAATACGGCAAGTTTGTACCGACTCATCTCTGCTGCAATCTGGGCGGTCTTCCCTGTTTCGTACACACTACGTACGTTCCATGTACCAACTTGGGCAATTGTCTAGGGAGAAAAAAGGTTCCAGTCGGATTGTCTTCCCCTCCCGAGACGTGATCTTATGAAAAATTACTTGTAGTCGTTTCTGTAGCAAGCTTTGTTTTACGGGGTGGAGCTGCTAACCCCACGCCCATTGTTTGCACCACATGGTAATGCAGAATCTGAGCAGATATTTTCCCGACTTTCTTTGGCTAAAAACAAATTTCGCTCATGGATAACAGGGAATACATTGAATGGTGTGCTGACTATCAATTGTATTGTAAAGGAAAGCTGCTACTCATTTATTCCATCAGCAAAAATGATAGAGAAAGCCAGGCACCCTAGATAAGATGAATATAAGCAATGTGATTAAGATTTTGAGTCTGAACATTGAGCTTACATGACACGGTCCACTGTGTGACTGTAGCCTGGAAATAGCTCAGTTGGTTTGATGTGATCTTGAAGTAGGTACGTAACGTTACATGTTATTATGTTGACTGTTCACAGAGTGTCAGATCAAGGAATATATGAGGTGAATGTTACATGCTCAGTGTCTGTGCTAGAATTATAGTGAGAAATGATATCTCATCATTAGTGGATAGGTTGTGAGTTGAACGTTACATGCTCGGTATCTGTGCTAGAATTATAGTTAGAAATGATATCTCACCATTAGTGGATAGGTTGTGAGTTGAATGTTACATGCTCGATATATGTGCTAGAATTATAGTTAGAAATGATATATCATCATTAGTGGATAGGTTGTGAGTTGAATGTTACATGCTCGGTGTCTGTGCTAGAATTATAGTTAGAAATGAGGTCTCGTCATTAGTGGATAAGTTGTGAGTTGAACGTTACATGCTCAGTGTCTGTGCTAGAATTATAGTAAGTTATAAATGATATCTAGTCATTAGTGGATATGATGTATGTTGAATATTACATACTCAGTGTCTGTGCTAGAATTACTGTCATATTATATATATATATATATATATATATATATATATATATATATATATATATATATATATATATATATATATATATATAATGCATTAGAGTGATAGTGCTATGGTCACTGAGTGTGAGTTAGACTTGTGGACTGTACTGTTTGTACATATTTACTATTACAGTGTCCTATTATTTACTATTATAGTGTCCTATTATTTACTATTACAGTGCCCTGTTATTGCCTGTTCTACTTTTACTTCACTATTTGGTATTTGTCCATTTTATGGTGTGCACTTTGTTGGTGTGTCATACCTAGTTATTACGTGTAATACATTGCATATAAGTAGCCACAAATGGATGCAAGTTTTATTTGTTATATATATATATATATATATATATATATATATATATATATATATATATATATATATATATATATATATATATATATATAACCATGTATACTAACTAACATTTCTGTGTCGCGACAGTTTGATAGTTATATGTATTTTATCTAATTTTGCGCTGCTTCGAAATTGAATTTACGAAATCTCAAGATATTTTTCAAACTCAATCGGGCATCCCTGATATAATAAAAGTTTAAACTTAATTCGAATTTCATTGTATCAACTGATAACAGTTAACTCTTATTTTATTAATTAATCAAATGCCCGGATGACATTATGTATGCGCCCAGAATATACATAATTTCTGTCACAATGAAAACCCCACTCTGCATCCAGGCGAGGTTATGTGCGACAAACGGTGGCGCCACAGCGTGGCGCCTGGATAATCGAGGCTATCCTTAATGTCCGCCTTTTAGTTCGTCAGTCGCAAGACAGCGCTGTTACTTGGTTTGGCGATTTATAACCACGTAATAATCTCTGCGAAAGTTCTTCACAGTTACGTTTGTGACAGTTCTGTCACATAAGTTCACAAGCAACTCGTCAAAGAGTTGAAGTTGTCAGCCCGTCACGACAGTTGTGACCGGGTAATGGTCTAATGTAATGACTGAGTGAGTAATTTCACTATATAGTACTAATTGCCAATTGGAGGCTCAGTCTCGGCCTCAGGGGCAGCATTTTGCTTTCGGTATCACAATCGCGCGTCTGTCGCGCGTATTTGTTTCTGCACCAGTATCACTGTCAATTTGGTGGAAGACAAAATTATACATTGGCATTGACATCTTGAAGATTAAAACAATATAATTATGGAGTTAGTGCAGGTTGTTTTTATCAAGCCTAAAGTCGAGATGAAAAATCATCTGAACCGATTGGCGACATTCAAGAATTTGCCTGAGTCTTCGCCGGTGTCTGCGTGCGTGGTGTCAAAGGCAGGGTTTTATTACACAGGAGAGGGAGACACCGTGGCGTGCTACAGTTGTGGACTGTCTCTGAGCCACTGCAAGCCTGACACCCAGCCAGTAAATGTTCACAGACAAGTCTCTTCAGAATGTCAGTTTCTTGTGACACAACAGTCACGTAGTGGCGAAATAGATCGAGAGACAGTACAAGCTGTGTTGACCAGTCGATCACCAGAGCAGGTGTCAACTAGTGGCAGTGACATTGTATCAGAAGCTGCGTCCTTAGGTAGTGCAACGACACAAGTGTCACCACATCGCAGTCGACAGGAGAGACGGAGAAATAGACGCAGCAGCTTTCACCAATACAACACTCGTGCTTCTACTGGAGCTAGTGACAGACCTTCACCTTCACAACCCAACGGAAGTGTCGACAGATCTCCATGCAAAAAGTTGATGAGTCGAATCGACAACAACGACCCAACGTTGTTGGAGGAAATGAAATATGAAAGATCTCGTTTATCCAGTTACACTAACTGGCCAAGAGATACCAACATTGAGCCTGAAGCTCTAGCCAAGGCTGGACTGTTCTACCTCTGCCGGGATGACCGTGTCAAGTGTGCCTTCTGCCGTCACATCCTGCGCAACTGGAAGCCATCAGATGAGCCAATGATGAAACACCGCCACACTTTCCCCAGTTGTCAATTCCTGCTTAATCCCCGAACTGCAGGGAACGTGGTGCTTGGGGAAGAACCGACAGAGGAACAGATACTGGTGAGTATATTAGGGCATAATTACTACCCCGAATGCCAACTATTTGTGTATTAATTTAGAAATATGACTGTGATAGGGTGTGACAAGCTTACTTTGAAGTTAATGCAAGCTGTAGCTGCTGCGTTAAGTAAACATTTATAATTGGTTTGCCTGTAAAGATCAGAAACCATGCCCTTTACATATGTTAAGAATGTTTCGAGGCCATATCTGTATCTGACCAGTAATATCCTTAAGGACACATCACGCTAGTGTGCATGGTGGCTGATCGGCTAGTCTCTTGTTGAATGAGACTGGTCTGGAATTAATCTAAAGAATACGTGAGATAGTGCTTGAAGGTAGAGAGTGCCACTCTTTAATTGTAGACGGGGAAAAAACTTTTTCCAAATGTGTTGGATGTGTGTCTAATTTGAAGAAATGAGTATTGTGTGGATAATGGATATTACTAATAATTTACTATTACATTTCAGTTATTCTATATCAGTCCAGAACACAGATCCTCAATCAAATAAAATGAGGATGAGGCAATTCGCAGTGTTGGGTCATTCCATATGAAATCAACTACCAAAATTCTCGACCCCCTCCGATATGAATGAAATTTGGCTGGCACCTGTTGTGAAATTTACCTATACAAAATTTCAGGCTTGTGTTCAGAGGTAATATGATTTTTAAAGTCACTAATATGCAATAACTCTAAAACTATATCTCACAAGTCCAAAATGTTGCATTGATAAATTTTAGTATAGGTCCAACATATGTGCCAAATTTAATTAAAACTGGAGGGGGGTCAAGAAGATTTTGGCCTTTTTTTGGTTGTGGCATAACAGAATGACCCTTAGATTGTTTTTCTCTGTGACCCAGTTTCATGAAATGGCGTAGTCATTGGGGTTTGTTATTTTTACAATGATTTCAGTTTAATGACTACCACCTTTTAAACACTGAATGTGCTGATCGCAATCTTTAAAAACAATTTAGTTATTTGATGTAATTTAAGTAAGCTTGTACACAGACTTGAGGTTGATTACTTTATATCAATTCCATTTCCAATTACACGCCAATTACAAATTCCAAAATTCCATTTTGAAATAAAGATATGTGAACAAAGCAACCATAGACCTACTCAACAACAAAACATAACATCTGTTTTAGAGCACCAATTTTTTACCAATCCCAATTACTTTTCAAAAACAAAACACCAATATTGGAATTGGTGTTTCAATTCCAATTACAATGTAATTGACTCCAAATCTGGTTGTACAAATTGTACCTGAGAATTCCCAACATTATTGAATCCTGGATGGTTGGAACGCACAGAATTCAAGATGAGACTGTTTGTTTTAGCATGTCCACTCTCCAGACAGCCAATGTGTTGTCGTTGAAGTCAAGCACCCAGTCATGGCCTTGAAGGGAGATCGGCGGGCTTCCTTCGACACATGGCCACGCACCAATCACGTCTCCCCAGATTGTCTTGCACACGCTGGATTCTACTACACAGGTAATGTGGGGCACTGTGGTCATGTGGTAGAGCTTCGGGCTTTCGGTTGAGGGGACTGGGTTTCAAAACCGCCAAAAAATCACCACCTAATTCTCTGAACAGTATGTAGAGCCATACCACTTTTGTCCCTCTTCCACCAAATTTTGACCGGATCCGGTCAAAAATAATTTAATAATCAATTCACTGCTCATTACTCAAACTGGCAAGACCACCCAGACAGCTGTGATCATCTAGTTCTAATCCACTTTCTGTTCCCAGTGTTACGACAAGCGTCCATACTGGAGCTTTCTCAGTTGCCGCACCAACTCTGTGGAACTCGCTCCCTATTAGCATTCAGCCCATCGCGAATCCAGTTCACTTATGTCCAGATGTGTGGTGTGTGAATAGTTTTAAGTAATGTGCACAGTCTGTTTAATAAAAAAATGCCTATTTTTGTTCAAACCTTCAAAAGAATTAACTTTAGTCGTTAGATAAGGATCAAAATAGTGGATATCCAAAATGGTAAACACTGTGTGGGTCAATGCTGATCATGGGCGTGACCTCCATTCTCTCGCCGATCACATGACAACGTTACGAAATTTCACCAAGGAAGAAAATCGTGATTTTCAGAATTTTTTTTTTTTCAATTCAATTAATGCTTGAACAAGCATTTACTGATTTAATTGTTTGTTTGATGATTTCACAAAAAAACTACATAAAAAAATTGCACAAATGAGGTAGCATGTTGCAGTGGATACTAGGTAGGTATGTTTTTTTTGGAAAAATTAATTTTAAATGAGACTAGCAAAAAATCGAATTGATTAAACACCTTTAAGTTAACAGGAAATATAGTAACATTTCGCCGTCAACTAAAAACCTACCTGTTTAAACTCACTTATCCTCCATAGCTCCTCAGCGTACCGATAGAACTGTTTACGACTGGAATTGTTAAATATCCCTCATCAATTTGATTTTTTGCTCATCTCATTTAAAATAAATTTTGTGAAAATTCAAATCTACCTAGTATCCACTACGACATGCTAGCTCATTTGTACAACTTTTATATGAAGTTTTTGTGAAATCATCAAACAAACAATTAAATTATTTAATGCTTGATGCAGCATTTAAACAAGTGAAAATTAAAACTCTGAAAACTCACAAATTTCGCCCTTGGTAAAATTTCGTAACTTCGTCATGTAATCGGCGAGAGGATGGAAGTCATGCCCTTGATCAGCCTTGACTCCATAAAGTGTTTACATTTTTGGATATCCACTATTTTGAGCTTTACCAGATCTAACAACTAAAGTCAATTCTTTCAATGATTTGAAAAAAAATACACACTTTTTGTTAAACCGACTGCAGATATTACTTAAACTATTCACATACACTACATATTAGGACATCAACGAACCGAATTCACAGTAGGCTAAAGCAGCTGAGTTTGGAGTTTTAGACCAACTAGAAACTGCCTAACCCTTTTGTTTTTGGTGCACTGCTGAGCTTGGGTTTTCCGAGGATTTAAGAGAATACAAGCTTTTTATTGTATAGTATTATTCCACCGAACCTAAATAAAAAATTTGCACAAATGAGCTGGCACGTCATTGTCGATACTAGATAGGTTTAATTTTTCACAAGAGGAGTCTCATGAGTGACAAAATAGAATTGAAGAATGACATTTGAGCAGCACATTTTAAAACAGCGGGATTGGGGAATGATTTCTTTGTTACAACCAGTACCGTGTAATTCCCAATAGTATTGCACTACCTAATAGACGCACACCCCACTTTTTGAGTAGTGAAACCATGCGCAAAACAAAACATTTTCAAGAGTGAAATAAATCAAACTTCAAGAGTGAACTAAACTCAAATGACAGCAGTACTGCTGCGGCTGGCGCCACCTTGCGGACTCTTTATAAAAATAATTCATAGTGTATTTTTGGTGTGTTCATTGTTATCACTACTGGCGGCTTTCGCCAGATGTCTGTGGAAGAGCTAGAACTATCTTTTATTTATTTTATCGTTAAAGCGTGCCAGTTTGTATCGTATATTTAATGATTCTCAGTGAATCGAGTGGTGACGTTGTTTGTCTGAAATTACAAAAACCTCGAACAAACGTGCTTTTTCGGTGTCTGTCTCGTGCGTTTTTGTAGAGTGTCAATCGAGTGTCCGCATCTTCCCATAGTTCACAGTGGCGCCACACTGCAGATTAGCTACCAGTCTGATTTAGAGGATGATTACACCCATAGCAGCAGATCATGATTCGGGCCACGTTTGAGAACTAATAGACGCCAGACATGGGGGTCAATTCCATTTTTTTCAATTCCAATTCCAAATCCGCCTTGCAAAAATCAATTCCAATTCCAAATTGTCAATTCCAACTTTTTAAATCCTAGGCTAAAGAAAAATTCAAATCCAATTCGTTTTAACACAGTTTTATTTGTACTTGAAATCATGTGTGCACAATCTTGTTTAATAAGATATGATTAACAAATTGTCGTTAATCTGAGTTTTGAACAGTTCCCCTGTTTATATCAGTTGTGGTACCATTGATATTTCATCAAATTTACTGTAAACTGAGTTTTCAATATCCTAATCACCAACATGTATTCTCCATAGGAAAATAAACCTTGTCCACTAAGAAAATGAGATAAGTCCTGAAGGTCTGACTTTGGTTTTACTGTCTGTTACAGTAACCTAGCATTTGTTTTTGATGCAAATGCTTGATTATATTATTCTTGTTCACAATGTTTCAATAACAGAGTAGACCATGTATATGCTATAATGTTGACAGCTTCCTGGCTGTTACCAGATTCAGGGTGACATACTAATAGCAGACAAATATGATTTTAACAGTAAATTTAAGGGGTAAAGATTAACAGTATCAAGTCAATAATTCCACAAAATTAATTCCAACTGACTTTCGAAAATCAATTCCAGAATGTCTGATAGATTGCCACCCTAGCCTTTGCATTCATGCACTGCAAGTCTATAGGGAATAATACGGTATATTAAATTTTTATTCTACTAAACGGCTGATTCTGTGAGCCGTGATTCTGTTAATGGGAGTCCACTATACTATGATGTTGTGATAGTGTGATAAGAAGATAACATCATTAAATAGCTAAGTATGCGAACCTAACAATGCTTTGGTGTATGGTAATCCATGTGTTTGTTTTGTTTGCCGCCAGGTGTCCATGACGAAGTTTGCTGTTTCTCCTGCAACGGACGTCTGAGCGGATGGCAGGCAAATAACGATCCAATGACTTGGCATCGAAGGAGCTTCCCGGACTGTGACTTTGCAAAGGTTACAGGGGCTGATAATGAACCCACGTCTCCATGACAGCGCCAGCGGCAGAGCCAGTGCTGTGGGCCTCAGACAAAGCTAGGCCGGCTTTGCAGGCCAGCTATGGTTACAGGGTTCAGAGATTACAAACATTTCCTTTTTTGGCATTCATTCTGGTTTAATTTTATATAACAGCTGCTAACAGTCATGAATGGAATATATCCACTGGTAATATTAACCATTAATAGCGTTTCATATATATATATATATATATATATATATATATATATATATATATATATATATATATATATATATATATATATATATATGATGCAATCAACAACGCAAGCCAGATGTAAAGATATGAAAAGGCCAAATGAATGACGTTTATTAAGATTATGCCTAATGACATATTATTCCGATTAAGAGCATGAAGTGTGGACCCTGTAACATATGCCAAGCCTGTGGCTGAGCCTCATACAAAGCCGCCTGGACACAATGCTCCCAGAGCCCACACTTCGACAGCAATACAGTACATGTAGTAATATTCCTACAACACAAGACAATTCATGGCATCGTCACCAGCACATTAAAACATTAACCCAACACCGACAATACTCGACACAATACCTATTTGCATATACTGCATCACTGGACTACACCATTTGCTAAAATTCCTACTCTATATATTTTTGTAACCTAAAAGGTGGGGCCATAACGCCACCGTTCACCGAAACCTATGAACACCCCACCAATATATATATATAGCTGAAATCTTATAATTTATTGCAGATTACAATTATGCAATTTCGCCCATTCAGAAATGTCACCAAATTGGTGTTTTAATAAACACCAATTTGGTGACATTTCTGAATGGGCGAAATTGCATAATTGTAATCTGCAATAAATTATAAGATTTCAGCTACCATTTGTTTTGATATTGCATATATTGGCAGTGATTGGTTGTGTTGTAGGAATATTATTACATGTACTGCATTACTGTGTCGAAATGTGGGCTCTGGGAGCATTGTGGCTTTGTATGAGGCTTGGCATATGTTATGGGGTCCACATTTCATGTTCTTAATCAGAATAGTATGCCATTAGGCATACCCTTAATAAACATAATTAATTTGGCCTTTACATATCTGGCTTGTGTTGTTGATTGTTGTTTTGATATTGCATTCTTAAGACATTCAAATATCATGTACAAGTTTCCATTTACACTCTGAGGATGAAACACAGAAGTGAGTTTAAAATAATTGGATTTATTGCATTTTGCAGTGAAACCCTTCATATATATATATATACATATATATATATATATATATATATATATGGTATTTTTTTATATACTTGATAATAATGCAAATCAGAGAGTGAGGCCACTTGTCACATAATTGTTGGATGTTTCAAATGGTGCATAAGTCGGAGAATAGGTGGTTTAACTTATCAACTGTTAAGATGTTGTGTATTTAGGTTATTGGTGGAGGAAGCAGTTATGTTGTGTATTTAGGTTATTGGAGGAAGCAGTTATGTTGTGTATTTAAGTTATTGGTGGAGGAAGCAGTTATGTTGTGTATTTAAGTTATTGGTGGAGGAAGCAGTTATGTTGTGTATTTAAGTTATTGGTGGAGGAAGCAGTTATGTTGTGTATTTAGGTTATTGGCGGAGGAAGCAGTTATGTTGTGTATTTAGGTTATTGGCGGAGGAAGCAGTTATGTTGTGTATTTAAGTTATTGGCGGAGGAAGCAGTTATGTTGTGTATTTAGGTTATTGGCGGACGAAGCAGTTATGTTGTGTATTTAGGTTATTGGCGGACGAAGCAGTTATGTTGTGTATTTAGGTTATTGGCGGACGAAGCAGTTATGTTGTGTATTTAGGTTATTGGTGGACGAAGCAGTTATGTTGTGTATTTAGTTTATTGGTGTAGGAAGCAGTTATGTTGTGTATTTAGGTTATTGCTGGACGAAGCAGTTATGTTGTGTATTTAGGTTATTGGTGGACGAAGCAGTTATGTTGTGTATTTAGGTTATTGCTGGAGGAAGCAGTTATGTTGTGTATTTAGGTTATTGCTGGACGAAGCAGTTATGTTGTGTATTTAGGTTATTGCTGGAGGAAGCAGTTATGTTGTGTATTTAGGTTATTGCTGGACGAAGCAGTTATGTTGTGTATTTAGGTTATTGCTGGAGGAAGCAGTTATGTTGTGTATTTAGGTTATTGCTGGACGAAGCAGTTGTTGTGTATTTAGGTTATTGCTAGACGAAGCAGTTATGTTGTGTATTTAGGTTATTGGTGGAGGAAGCAGTTATGTTGTGTATTTAGGTTATTGCTGGAGGAAGCAGTTATGTTGTGCATTTAGGTTATTGCTGGAGGAAGCAGTTATGTTGTGTATTTAGGTTATTGCTGGAGGAAGCAGTTATGCACCTATCTCCGAGTTGCTATAAAAAATTATATGAAGAGCAGAATTTCAAAATGGCTTGCATCAATTTTTTTAACCAAAAATTAGTTTGAAATGCTGCACAGAAAACCTTCATATATATATATATAATTCTTAATATATATATATGTGGTATTTTTAGTTAATATACATGTTAATATTGCAACATGCAGGTGTGCAGGTTGGTGTGAACTCATGTTAAGAGTTGTTTGAAGTAAGACTTCTTGAGAAATTGTAATGACTTATGAGAACTTTGTGTAATAAACCATGCCTGACCCAACTGTGTTGTTGATTGAAAATACAGAGGGTGGTGTTTTAGCTAACTATTCCAACCCTTCAAATTTAACAACAGCAAAAACATCTAGACAAGATTGGGAGTTAGTTTTGTGATGGATACAGAGCAATGGTTACCGGGCTAGTAGCGAAACCAAATGTGATTCAGGAGATCAACAGTTCATTGCTGTAGAAGATGCAACCATGGAATCTGCAGTCACCGTCTCAGCAGGACATGTACAGAGTCTTACGTTTTGGTTGGCCTTGTAGAATAGAGCAAGCAGTGTAAAGAAATGTCTCCCTGCCCCATGCTATGTAGAACAGGGGGAATAGTGGCCTTTGTTTAATCAGCCTTACTATCCTCATGATTGGCCAGTGTGTTGGTCAGTTGTTACATCATAAACTATGCATGGTGTTGATAAAACACTATTCTTAAATTTTTTACTGACCAGTTGGTCATAGCATCAAAAGTAATGCTGACATTCATAAACAGATAACAGTCAAAGTATATTCAACAAACTGTGATTCAATTAAAACATTTGAGCATTCAAATAGATACAATACAGGCAGACAATCCACACATATAAGTGTATAGGACTATGTCTAAAAACAACAGTTGAACACCCACGCAACCTTGCAGTATTTTTTCTCCAACATTTATTAAATCTGATGATCAAACACAAAGCACCTGTTGCAGCTTAATTATAAACCCTATTAGAAGATAACGTAATGCAAATATCAGCTGCAGAAGACATTAAAGTTTACGACTGGTGTCAAATAACCTGGCTATAATCGAAGCAAAGAATGGAAGCGAACAACAGTGCAGGTTGTGTAAAGTATTGCAAATATCTAGAAATTGATTATTTTGGTACATAACAAATTTATATTAGTTTTAGCAGCATTGTGGATGATGTCTCGGAGAGTCACATGTCATACAGAGTTTGTCTGTAACAATCTTTCTCATACCCGATGTTAATTTTGATGATTATCTCCGTCTGTTGAACAGTTGAGTGGTGTGCATCACAAATGCATGATATGAAAAATGTCATCCAGTTGTGATCTTCGAGACTTCATTTCAATTAGAATTTAGTCAAATATTTGATGATCGCCAAATTATAATTTAATTACTGTCACAATTGAGACAGTGAGTTGTTTTTTTATGTAGTAACAAGCTTCAGGGGTCTCACCAGAATTTTAATGGTCATAGATTCATTCATTCAATCATACCTTCTTGTGAGGTAGTTAGCAGAATTGTCTGAGCCGCATCATGGACGCTTCTGTAGTGGCTCATGAGAGATGGAGTCCACTACAAGTTACATGTTTACCGCCTGTGGGATCGTTTACTTCCCCTGGTATAGACACCAGGTAGGAGGGAGTCTTTCTTCCAAAAGACAAAAGACACTGCCCAAGTTTCGAAATGGCAGCAGGTAGTTTCGAACCCCAGTCCCTTGACCGATGGTCTGACGCCCTACCACACGGCCACTGTGCCCTCTATGGTTGTGGGCAAGGCCGATGTGCAAGGTTTGGATCAGCTAGATAAGTCCAAGAACATTGGCACAACAACGTTATGCCAAACAAGCAGCCAGAGCCACAGCTTTCACAACACATCTGGATTTGGAGCATGGATTAGTAATGAAAACTAATGCTTACTAACACCTGGTAGTATTGTGGCATTACTAAGTTAAAAAGAATTACGACTGAAAACATGGCGGAACTTATCAGGTCACAGTGTAATAGGACGTAACACTACATAATACTGGTGAGTATAGTAATCTTATATGTTTATTTTATACAGAAATAAATGTTTATTTTAAACAAAAATAAACACGTTTAATATATACAGAGTATGTACGTGCTATTAGAATGTGAATTTCTAACCATGTTAGCCACATGCGATCACTTTAGTTAAACACACCAGACATCAATTCACACAAGGAGTCTACAAACAGCTTGAGAGTGACAGATGCATCCTTTCGGAGGCTTCCCATGGTCATCACGCTTCAGTGGTCATCACAACAATAACTGATTGTCAGGATTTGGTGTCCCGTGCCACCTACATCAACCATAAGTGCATCATCGGAACCAATGAACTACCAAGGATAAGGGAGGAAGGACTAGACACCAGCATTGGTAGTTCACACAATAAATCACATGCAAATACTCGTTCATATACACACATGTCTGCAGAATGCACTGCTCATAACGATAACAAAAGAGCCATCTTAACAAAACGTTGGTGGGCAAGCAGTGTCCACGCACAGTGTAGTGTCCACACAGTGTAGAGTCCAGACATATTTTAGTGTCCACACAGCAGTGTAGTATTCACACAGTGTAGTGTCCATGCAGTGTAGTGTCCACAGAGCTGTGTTCACACAGTGTAGTGTTCACACATAGTGTAGTGTCCACACACAGTCTAGTGTCCACACAGTCTAAAGTCCGCACATACACTCTAGTGTCCAGCATTGGTAAGTTGGTGGTTGAGTTGTGGGATGTCCTCACGTCTGCAGTGACTGGCCTGCGGTCTAGACTGCCTGCTGAGGTGGTGTGCCTTGTTACAGTTTCAGATGTTCCTACAATGAATTCAACAGGCACCGCTGAGGTTGGTACCAGCTTGTGTATGTGGGTTGGGAACACTTGCACCGACATGAGGAGAAGCTACGGGTAACAAAGAACAACTGGGTTCGGGAAATAATATAAAGTGAAACAAGACAGAAGGGAGATGGGGGAATTAAGAGAAGAGATCTCCTCGCTACCTTTATCTAAAGATAAAGGTAGCGAGGAGAAGACTACGATGGGCAGGACACATACAGACAATGAGTGAAGAAAGATTTACAAAGAGAACAGGGAAAACAGATGAGGATCGTAGAAGGAGAAGAGGAAGACCAAAATTAAGATGGAGGGATTGTCCATAAAGAGATCTCAAATAGGCACAGGTGAACAGTGGGAAAGAATGACAGAAGATGGCGATGGATGGAGATGACTCGTTGAGACGGTGGAACAGACTAAGTGATGTGGCCCCCCAACCCACAGGGGGCCAAGGGGAAGAAGACTAAGCTGATGATTGCATTGAAACTAAATAAAAAATGTGTACATATGAGCTAGCATGTCAGCCAATACCAGATAGGTATGATTTTTGCGAAATTATTTAAAAACAAGACAAATGAAAAAAATTTGATTGAGGAGGGACCTTTAATTTTGAACTTTCATTCTATCGCACATGCCTGTGTCCGCATCCTCACAGGTGGCGCTGTCAGCAGTGCACGTGGCAGCGCCATTGGTGGCTGGCGATGTATGTGGACGTTCCTGGGTTGCCTGTGCATGCTAATGACAGTTGGTTGTGCAGGTCGAGGATGTCTGCATGGAGGCAAAGCTGCACCTGCTTCTGGGCCTCATACTTCTGCT
Source organism: Lamellibrachia columna (assembly GCA_963662155.1). Taxonomy (NCBI): domain Eukaryota; kingdom Metazoa; phylum Annelida; class Polychaeta; order Sabellida; family Siboglinidae; genus Lamellibrachia; species Lamellibrachia columna. The sequence continues at coordinate 31,996,462 of OY759272.1, forward strand.
GGGTGGCCTACCAACCAGACACTTCCACTTGGACAACAAGCTTATAATTGTTAATTGTACACTTTTAGTGCATGACTGTGTGTATATTTATAGTTATATCTTTCACTCATGTTTTATGTACATATATATCACCTTTTGTCTGAAATAAAAATATATTATTATAATCAATGTGCCATATTTTGGTTAAACTTGTGAAAAGCAAACATAAGAAGGAGGTGGACAGACGAGAAGGTGGGAGGATATAGTGATGAGAGATGGATAGATAGGCAGACGGACGGACAGGCCAACACACTGACGAATGGATGGGCACATAGACAAGACAGACAGACAGTCATACTGACAGAGAATAAGATGGTTAGAGAGAGAGAAGAGACGTACCTTCATTTGGGCCTGGTAGAGAGAGGCTGCATCAGCCATGTTCTGCTTGAGCTGGGCCATCAGATTCTCCTGCAGCAATGACATATCCTTCCAGTAGCCACCAGCAGTAGTACGCATGACTCCACACACCAACAGGTCAACACTTTTCAACTGTCATAAACCAAACAATCACTACTACTTGGTTTAAATATTTCATGCCTGCATTACGAAGAAGTGTATCGGCGACACTGCATTTAGCATAACAGCGCCACAACTTACTTTTTTAGAACATACACACATATATACACAGTGGATGAATGTGCATGCCCGCATGCATGCATGCACACTACACACCTTATTCTTAACTGATTCCTCCAGTTCGACTGCCAACTGTCCATAGCTGCAGTGTCATCTGATTGGCTGCAAAACACATCGATACTTTGAAGGTCATGACACACTATTTGTTTGGGCATGCAGCCAAGATTTTAACAAGATTTAAGAAGATTGCCGTCCCAAACAACAAGTTCCAGATGGCAAATGGACAAGGAAGCCATTGGCTTATCGAGAGTCCAACAATTTTCTCATCTATATGCAGCCCGCCCTTATCAAATATATGTCAATTGTATTTTTAAACATATTCACACTACTAGCATTAACACAATCATTTGGCAGCCTGTTTCATTCATTTATCACCCTCTGTGAAAAAGAGTACTTTCTCATATCCAACCTACACTGCTCCTTAACTAATGCTGCTTTATGTCCTCTGGTTCTACTGCCTTCTTTAAGTTTGAAGAACATATTCCTGTCAACATTTTCATAACCATTCACTATTTTAAACACTTCTATTTGGTCTCCTCTTAGTCTCCTGGACTCTAGTGTTGTCAAACCACATTGTAATAAGCGACTTTCGTAACTAAGGTCTCTCAATTCTGGAATCATTTTAGTTGCTCTTCGTTGTATTCTTTCTAGTTTGTCTATGTCCTTTTTACAATACGGCCTCCATGCTTGAATAAAATATTCCAAATGTGGTCTAACTATTGCTTTGTACAGGGGTACCATTAGCTGTTTCTCCTTATACATGATAGTTCTCCTAATTAGCCCTAGAATTTGATTTCCTTTCGAAGCAGCAATCCCACATTGCTCTGAAACTTTCATGTCAGCACTAAATGTTACTCCTTTTCTTGTGTGGTTCTACCTAGTACAGCATCCCCTATTTTATATTCTTCGTCCATGTTTCCATGTCCTATGTGTATACATTTCGACAGGTAGCAAGCGCATGTGACTGTGTTGGCACTGACTACATTACAAGTAGACTCAAAACTTGACTGTGTTGGCATTGACTACATTAATACAAGCAGACTCAAAACTTGACTGTTTGCACTGACTACATTACAAGTACACTCAAAACTTGACTGTGTTTGCACTGACTACATTACAAGTAAACTCAAAACTTGACTGTGTTGGCATTGACTACATTACAAGTAGACTCAAAACTTGACTGTGTTGGCATTGTCTACATTACAAGTAGACTCAAAACTTGACTGTGTTGGCATTGACTACATTACAAGTAGACTCAAAACTTGACTGTGTTGGCATTGTCTACATTACAAGTAGACTCAAAACTTGACTGTGTTGGCATTGTCTACATTACAAGTAGACTCAAAACTTGACTGTGTTGGCATTGTCTACATTACAATGGTAAGGCACATTGTTACCCTGTAAGGCACATTGTTACCCTGTAAGGCACATTGTTACCCTGTAAGGAAACATCATAAACAGCATAAAGAATGGGGACCCTGAAAAGGGCTTGATGACCCCATTCCTTCAATTTACTGGTTGTTTATATTAATTGTATTCGTTGTGTACTTTTTGTGTTAATTTTAGCAGTGCATCAACAAAAATACATGAAATGAGAAGACATACTTCTGTGCCACTTCCTTCTCATATTCGTGGCTTTCAGCGGTTGCCCTCAACTGTTGTTTTTGGGCCTGCTCGAGTTTTAGGTCCACATGTAGTGACTGGATCTCATCCTCCTGAAGACGCATCTGGACATGCTGTCAGCATCACAAATTTACACATTCCGTATTGTTTTTAAATGTTACTTGAACACATTTTCTCTAGAAAGGAAGTCGAAAGGAAAGTCACTTTCATTTGGCACACTAATACATTAAGCAGTTTATTTTAGCTATACATGGAAATATATATTAAGTCCACCATAAAAATAGTATGCGAAACAGATGATACTGTGTAAAGCATGTAGCCATGTTCTGTCATTTTTGCACAAAAATATATGTTATCAGTTGAATAAATTTTTCAATAAAACAAAACTTTATTATTTATGTTTCAACTGTGAAAAATCCCCACAAGGAAGTCACTAACCATCACCGCGTTCTCCTCCTCCAGTGAGACAGTCTTCACGATGCGATGCAACGATCGCCGATTGCGCTTCGCATGCAGCTCTTTTTGTGGCGCTCGTACATCAACTGGTTGTGCAGAAGTAGGATCTCGCTATGCGTTCACTTCATCTGTTGGTGGCACTCCTGTGTGGCACCAGAAAAAAATACATCTTTGTCACATTTTTTACAAAGGTAATAAACCAAATAAAGAAAAAACAAGATTGTAAAAACAGTTTAGCAGATTTTGAAAAGTGCACCATAAATCATTTTGAAACAAGGTCACTCCCAAAATTTGACAGTTAATTAAGTAATTAATATTTTCCTTTTTTCTACAATACTACCTTACCTAGTCTTCGATGGACTGTTCACAATGTAGTAGATACAATGAAAAGTATTTGATTTTGATAAAGTCGCAATTAGCACTTACTGATTTCAAAGCAACAGGGTATTTAATTACATATTTATTTTAATTAATTATTTTATAAATAATTTAATGTTTAACTGGTCATGTCAACTTTTGTTTATTCATGTATGGTTTTAACTGGTTAACTCATATGAAGCTAGTTGAGGGTTTTATACAATTAAAATGTCCTGGTTCTCCGAATCTTTTGTCAAAGTATATCTAAATGAAAAATTTTATACTTCCTGTTTTAATCTTAGTTGCTATAGTATATTTATCATAAACTGTATAACGCGGGAATTAGACAGACCAAAAATTCATCTGATAATTTTTTCTGCATTTCACCTTCAAGGGTGAAGAATGATTGGTTTGTTTTTTATTGCCATAAAGTGATCTCTGTGTATGTCATAAAACTGGCATATTTTACTTTATCGGCAAATCATCTATTTTTTTAAATATTAAGATATGAAAGATTAAGATAGTAACACGTTTTGATTGGATATTACTTCTAAACAAATGAGATATTTTAAATACTGATAAATGCAGTGTTGCAACGTCCTGTAGAAATGTCATTCAGCTAACCAATGAAGATCATTGTACATTCAGTTAACCAATGAAGATCATTCTACATTCAGTTAACTAATGAAGATCATTCTACATTCAGTTAACTAATGAAGATCATTCTACATTCAGTTAACCAATGAAGACCATTGTACATTCCCTTTTAACACAATTAGTTGACCAGTGCAGGTATGTCAGTAAGCGTACCTCCAAAGTGTGTCCAGCTGACGGAACTCTGACTGGTCAGTGGGATGCCACTCAACTGTCTGGCATGCATGTGACCACCAAGCTGTATGTGGTGGTCCAAGAAGGTCCAGGGGTGACAGGGTGCGGCAGAGGGGCTCTCTGTCCAACTCTGTGAGTGGAGATCATTTCATGTGTAACTCATCCACGATTATAACTTATATAAGGATAACTTTATTCTTATGTTACCTATCATGCATATACTACCAAGAAGTGCTGGTAATGTAAGTTTATATAACGCTATTCATAGTTTATTACTTAATTGTGATAAAATTTACTTTACTACTGTTTCGTAAATTGATAACGTTTAACTGTGTATGTAAGTTCTACAGAAACGTTTTAGGATGTTGTAATGAGCAGTTAAACTTTTATTTGGCATTTTCAATTAGTATGATGATTACAGTAAAGCCTGAGGGTCACATGAATTGTAACCAAACATATTAAAATAATTAATTATACCAAGAATTCATATTGATATCCTATCAGCAGTGCATTCACAATGCATTCAAGTGTCAGCATTCATCCAGCAGTGCACTCAATGCTCCATGTTGACAGGTTGAACATGTCAGCAGTGCGTTCACTCAATGTTGACAAGATGTTGACACAACAAACCTCAATGCACTCTGATTGACCATGTCAGTAGTGCAGGCAATGCACCCTGTTGACAGGTTCAACCTGTCAACAGGGTGCATTGGAATGGTTGAACCTGTCAACAGCCTTGCCTAAATTGCTACCTGAAAACATTGGAGATACCTGGCAACTCGTGGGCGCTGTCTTCGCTGTAGCCTTGCCCTCTGCTGCTAGATGCTGAGTCAGAGCTGCATTGTTCGCGATGGAGACAATTGTAGCACCGGAGCTATGGGGCACATGGCAGGGAAGCATGGAGCAGATGGGGGGAAGGTGACTTGGAAGTCCTCTGAGACCGTTGGATGAGATGCTGTGGTGTACGAGTCTGTCGTAGTCACACTGTCATCTTTGTGGAATAAATGTATTCTGTAGTGTTCGGTGGCACCACCTGTGACATGACTGGCGCACTCTGAACCACCGATACGTCGGTGCTGATCTGAGTGACATCTGGTGGGTTGTGCATTTCACTGATGTAGGTGATGTCATTGATGTCTCCGCTGTCGCAAGAGTCAAGTGATGGACATGAATTGGTGCGGAAGTGACGTGCGACGCCTTCTCTCTGTGATTCACCTGCTTCATGAATGCCTTCACTGAGCTGGAGGTCTCCTGCAGCAGTGATGATACCTGGTCACCGGGCATCATGTCTTCGTTGCTGACAACATCCATTTCTTCTGGGTCTGCCTGTCAATTCAGATACCTCTGTGTTGGTGTCTGGCAGGACAGAATAAGATACACGCATGAGGCAAAGACAGAAAACTTCTTAATTTCAAATGGCAAATTTTGCAGTGTGAAAATAAGTCTCTGAATTTTAGCTATACTACTTATAATAAGAAACAATGACTTTTAAAAGAATTACTTTTACTACAGTGGATTCCTACTGAGCAAGCACTTAATCTCAGATATGTAACCACTTTCCATGTCCCTGAAATTATGAACCCTGGATTAACATCACATTAAAATAGTATTATTCATGAATGCCATAAAAAATATTACCTGAATTTAAATCAGTAATAATCCTGCAATGCAAGCCTGACAAAAAAACTCATGTAAATGGCAGCTAGTCATAGAAAAAGGAATTGAGTTGTTAGAAATGGCAGCTTAAAATCGATGCATAATGCACCCATGGATGATAGACTGATCATGTGCCCTCGTGCCATTTCAACAACCTACGGTCGGGATAAAACTAGACAACTTTACTGATTACACGGTAAGTTAAAAATCCTTCCTCGGTTCATTTAGCCCACTGCAAATCATGTTTGTTGACATTGAAATCTGTTGTGCATAAACACTTTAAACAATAATAAATTATGTGTAGTAGATTGCGTACTTTGTCCCTACCTTTGGCCGGCACATTGAGTGTATCAAGAAACTGGGAAATCTGGGACACCGACGGGGAGGTGGGCTCAGACGGCCACTGCTTCCTGTAACCCAGTCACATCCTGCATATCTACAGGGGCCGTCGCTTCCACCGTCTCCTGCGGCATGTCCCAAGGCTGTGTGACGTCACATGATGCTTCCGTTGCTACGTCCTCCCCTATCTTCCCGACTGCCCGGCCAAGTCTGATATCCCAGTGGAGGTGCCACGACAACTAAATATTTCTTTTCCCCCCTAAATGACAACATGGAAGAAACATTATTTAGTTCAACAACAAACACACAAATGTATGTATGATGTCATTACTACATTTTATATATATATATTGTTAAAAAAGGGCAACTAAGTGTAATACTTATATTACTTGCCCTATTACAAATAAAACTAAATAATACTAAATACATACAGTACACAAATGTATGCATGTGATATATTATTTTCCAGACACAGCACATCAACATAATAATGTGTAATATTTTCCAGACACAGTATATCAACATAATAATGTGTAATATTTTCCAGACACAACACATCAACATAATAATGTGTAATATTTTCCAGACACATTACATCAACATAATAATGTGTAATATTTCCCAGACACAGTACATCAACATAATAATGTGTATTGTTTGTTCCATTTAGAATAAAGATGAATTGGTCTATAAATTGTTTTTATTAACACTAAGATATTGTATAGTATTAATAATTATGTATTTTATAGCCTATACATGGCTTAAAATAGTTCATATACTTTAACAAGATTTGCCATCCAAGCCAAAGGCCCAGATGGCAAGTGGACAAGGAAGCCATTGGCTTATCGAGAGTCCAACAATGTTCATCTACTTATAACCCGCCCTCCTGAGATGTGTCAACCTTGTTTTTAAACATATTCACGCTGCTAGCAGTTACACAATCTGTAGACAATTTGTTCCATTCATTTATTGTCCTCTGTGAGAACGAGTGCTTCCTGATGTCCAATCTACATTGATCCTTTACTAATTTTACCTCATGTCCTCTAGTTCTGCTATCCTTCTTGAGTGAGAAAAACATATTTCTATCAATATTTTCATACCCATTCAATATCTTAAAAACTTCAATCTGATCTCCTCTTAACCTCCTTGTCTCTAGAGTTGTTAAACCACATTCTTTCAGGCGTTCTTCATAACTAAGGTCTCTCAGTTCTGGAATCATTTTAGTTGCTCTCCTTTGTATGCGTTCAAGCATATCTATATCCTTCTTACGATATGGTCTCCATGCTTGTATACAGTATTCTAAATGAGGTCTAACTATTGCTTTATAAAGAGGTATAATTAACTTTTTTCCCTTGTATGTTATGTTTCTTCTAATCAATCCAAGAATTTGATTACCCTTTGAAGCTGCAATACCACACTGCTCTGAAACTTTCATATCAGCGCTTATTGTAACTCCTAAGTCCTTTTCTTTTACAGTAGTACCCAGAACAGTATCTCCCATTTTATAGTTTACATTCAAGTTCCCATGTCCTGTATGTAGGCATTTACATTTCCCAAAATTGAACAACATCTGCCATTTCTCAGTCCATTTCACTAATCTGTCTAGATCGTTTTGTAAATGTTGTTTATCACCATCAGTATTAACCTTTCTAAACAGTTTTGTGTCATCCGCAAATTTCAGTACGTTACTTGTTATACTGTCGTCCAAGTCATTGATATAAATTAAGAATAATATAGGTCCTAATACTGATCCTTGAGGTACCCCACTCAAAACCGATTTCCAATTTGAAACTTCTCCATCTACTACAACTCGTTGTCTTCTGTCAGTCAGCCATTGTTCTATCCAGTCAGTTATGCTATCCCCGATACCATGGGCTTTTAATTTAAGTAGTAATCTTTGATGTGGCACTTTGTCAAAAGCTTTCTGAAAATCTAAGTAGATAATATCTACTGGCGATCCCACGTCTATCCACTTAGTGATTTCTTCCAAAAAACATAACATATTTGTTAAGCATGACCTCTTTAATTGTTGTTTAGACTTCTTTAATTGTTGTTTAGACTTCATCACTTCTGTTAGCTGTAAAGAGGGCATCAATTATAGAAATTCAACATTGTAAAAACTTACTGTAAAGAGGGCATTACTTGTACTTTATGTAAAAAGAACATCACTCAAAATAGTTAGCTATATAAATAAAACATCACATATAAATAGTGCAACACTTATAAAATAAAATTAGCAAGCTGTGTAAAGAGAACGTCATTCCTTATAAAAAATAGCTAGCCATGCAGGGAGAACAACATTTATACATCAAGGCCTTTTATCTTTCATTAGTTGGTTTGCAGATTTTCTATAACACAAAAATGGGTCAGTCGAAAAAAGTACGTAGTAACCCAAATATTTAACACCTACTTTATTTTAAATAAATTATCGTCATTAAAGCAGGCGTTTTGGACGATATTACGTGGTTTTTCAAGTTTTGTTGCAGCCTTCAGACAACATTTTATGGTTCAAAGTCTCTAGGCCCGAATTAAGCAGGTTGTATTTACAAAGAAATCCAACGCAATATCAAAACGCAAATTAAGTTGATGACTAAACTAACGCAAGTGTATTTCGTAACGCAGTATCGGCAATTTTCTTCGTAATGTGCTTCCAATGAGTTTGTGGCGGCACCTAGTGATTGAACAATGAAATAGTGCGGCTGGGCGATGCCAGTGATCTCGGCCTCTCGGCCTGTTCGGTGGTGATCTCGGCCTTGTGTTGCGATACATAAATAAGAGTGTTGATGTCTTCGAAATAATCATAGTTGTAGTATGTACTTAATGTTCGGTATCTATGGTTGCTGTAAAAAATTGTGTTTAACTTTATGCTTTAGAAATAATTATAGTTGTATAATTCACTCAATATTAGGCAAAAAAATTCGCCCCACTCTTCGTCTCTGGGGCGAAAGTCCCGTGCGGCATTTGCTAACTCGGCGATTTGGCAGTTCCGTAGCCAAATGGCTACGGAACTAATAACTTAAGTTTTAAAACCGATACGCACTAACCGTTTCACATGTGTATTCTGTGACATACAACCGACAATTGGGCGTCAAGAAACTGAAGAAATGTGCTCCAAATAATTACTTATGAGTACTTTTATCGGTGACATAGAAAACATTTCACAACTAGCCGCCATACTGTGCACGTGATGTTGCCTTTGGGTCACATGATCAAACGCGATTTCGTGTAGAATGAGGCCAGAATGGGCCAGCAGCACAGAAATAAATAAAACACCCGTTAGTAAGTTAATAGTTTATAGGGGCATTATTAATGATGTAACTTTATGGCCAGCAGACGGCAATTCTTAGCGTGACCTTATATAGATCTATGGAAATCCCGCATGCCTTTCTCGCTCACAACAACATCCGGTTATATACAAACCTTGACAAGCACATGTGTTCTGACAAAAAGGTAATAATTTCACACTTTTACATGGTTATTGTCAGGTAACTTTAGTGATATACATATAAGAATGCATACAGACACGAAAGACGTGTTTATTGCTCTGTTTATGGCGTTTTTGTAAGGTTTCACGTTTCATGAAAATACTTAAGCTTTTGATGCACGAGACCTTCGCCCCTACTAGTAGCAACAGCCAGATAGAAAAACATTGTAGGGCGATTGACTTTGCCTAACTCAATATATGTCCTCGGAATGCCCCATTTTCTGCCTATAAACTTTACAGACGAAATTCGTGTGCTAAATTAATTGTAAAATACAGAGTGTACAGAGAAATATCGATGATAACAGACATCTTGTTTGCAACGAAGGCAAGCTTCTATGGTCTATGATCTATACAACGTTTCCAACTGATTAAATCCTGGCTCATAGCGACCGCAGTGTTGTAAATGTGAAGCATTGTATGTCCACATTCTATGAGACAGAGCTTTGAACATCAGTGGTTTCTAAATAAACATGGCTTCACTTTGATTACGACTACAGGAATAACAATCGTTGAAAATAGGTTAATCTGTTAAACTAGCCACGTTTCCCATGGTTGCCCATGAATGCTTTAAGTGTGAAATGAGGAATTGAGCATACATCTTGCGTCACTTCAGTCCAAGCCATTAGTTAAAACCATTTATGATTAAAATAACAATAAACTGACTCCATCCTTTATTCAGTAAGAAGTAGTACAATACATATAAATAGATGCAGATAGAAATATCAAAGTTTTCACCGCACAGCAACATCAATCATCATCTGAGTTTTGCTGGACCAGCTCTACGGACGACTAGATGATGATGACGATGATCTTCTTATTAGGACATAACACATCCGCACATACAACAGTAAAGGCTCAGGTTCCAGTGAGAATTAGTACATGCAATGCTTGAAATCAATGTGAGTTACCTATGTTTAGATTTTATCATACGCATTATTTACTGACAATATAACAATTATAGGTTTACTGATAAAATTTCTGTGGAACCTTAGCATGATGAAGGTTTCTGTTAGTCTTCCCTTCCTGAGAATGGTGTCTACCTTTCCCTTTGTTCAAGCTTGTGTTAAATAGTAATGGCTGCTCTCATGTGTGCTCAACAATGCAATTCACTGTTTCACTCCCATTCAGACAACTTCAATCCAGTAAATCCTACAACAGTCTTCCTTGTATGTGCATTGTGCAGTGACTGCATTGTGAAGTGTATAGATGCGACAATGGTACTGGTTGGCAATACGTGGATGTGCTTCATCAGAATGCTCCCATTAATCTTTCAAATGTATTGTACATGAATTAAACTATATGGCCGTACCACCACTGCACATAGAAAGTGCACCACAATAAAGTAAGTATACCCTAACATTGAACAATGAGGCTAGCTAGAGCCGCCTGCCAGATCTTAGAAATTTTGTATCGTAATGTAATGTTAGTATTTAATTATTGAATTCGCAGGTATGAGCAGAGCCACTTACAGGCATCTGGTGAAGGGGTCGGTTGACCTGCCCCACTGGAGATGCATTGAGTGTCAATGGGCGTCGAGGAACCCATGGAGGCAGACGATGACACGCAGATTGCACCACAGGTAAGTTGAGGTAACATAGAAGTACATCAAAAAGATATGGGCAGCTCTCATTGTCAATGTGACATTGAATTTCTTAAACATATCTTACAAATTCCCATACTTATAGGTAGAGTCAATATGTTATAATATGCATCCACTACCAGCTACAAAATCTACGTATTGTAGTAGATGGAAATTAATGGGTTATTGAAGCAACGGGCATTAACAATGTGATGGTGATGAAAAATACGATTTTTGTTTCAGAATATTACTGACATGGAGCTGACCCTTCCACCAATGCAAGAGCCAAGGGTTTTCCAAGAAGACAGCATCGCAGGTGTAACACCCGGACACTATGAATCTGCCACTAAAGACACAAGCAAGACATACGGCTCATCATGAAGATTTTATTATTTACATAGGGACAACCATATAAGTGTCTTTTTAAGTTTCAAATTAGTGCTTTCTTCGATGTGTCAAGACAAGAATGTAATGATTAGTATTTAGACATGTTCTGTATTAGTGCGTAGTGCATTACACTAATATGACGTTCCTTTATTATTTGTATATGTATCAGTCTTTGTTATTAGTATGTTCCATTAGTCTATATCAGTATATTCCTTTAGTGTTTTATATAAGTGTATTCCAATTAGAAGGTTACATGTTGGCATTATATGTGTGGTTGCAGATCAGAATTTTAATTATGTAGAAATTTTCATTTGTAAAAAGCAAGCATGTGCTTAAAAAATAAAATGTTGTTTTTATATTTGCCCCATTTCTTTCTTTTTGGGCTATTTCTGGTTAGGCTCCTGCTGTAAACGGGAGGCTGAATAACACGAATACCAACATTACATTAAAGTACATACAATCTAATTAATCACAGGTTGTCTTTCAATACAATAAACAAATGTTTCATGTTAAAATACAACACAATGAAAAAATAAACAAGTTCGTTTAAAAAAAATATCTGGTCGGTGGATCCATAAACCAACTAATAAAAAATAAAATGCCTAACTAGCTATGTAGAAGGCACACACTAGCTATGTAGAAGGCACATATTAGTTATGTAGACGGCATGTACTAGCTATGTAGAAGGCACATATGCATGTTGGAAGCAACGGAAGCTGTAGAGGGGAGAACATTTTTGGTGATATCTACTCAGTGTGAGTCACCAGTCAAAGTTGGGTGACTTCAAACTAGCCATAAGCATCACAGCAAATGGACAGATCACCCACAAAGCACACTATAATCATTATGTGGCATGTTATATGTATGAACTAAGATGTCTTAGGAGACTGTTTCACCAGTTTGTGTGCTGAAAAGTCAAATGTTCTGTGTTTGGAAGGAATATCTGGTGATTTCATCCAGTGTTAACACAAATGTCACATTGGCGAGAATAATCACTGCTATCAAAGATTACATATAGTTTTTGATCAGTGTTACATGACATAGCATTATAGCGACACCGATGCAAAGATTCTTTACTTGACATAGTCTATAGGTGCCTGCTTACGGTATAACACAAATATGTAACAGTACACAATTCAAATTCCAACTAATTGTTACTATGGCAATTTAGTTTTGCATTTGTTTGTACTTTACTGTGCCAGTAGTCCCCTCTTAACAGGCTACCCTTCTGTAGAGGTACAAGGGCTGTAATTTGTGTGTTTATGTACGTTTGGTGTTTAAATCCTTGATCTTGCATTTTACAATATATTGCTGTGAAATGACAAAAGGGAGCAAGTGAGAATGTTTTTTTTTTTAATATCGGACAAAACATATCTTTTGGTTTGCTCTCTTGTGCATTTTACAACACAGTAATTGTACACCATTCTTTGGACTATTTGACTAAGTGTATTTATAAAAAATATTAGTACTTTTTGTTATTTGGTGACTTTGAGTCACTTGCTCCCTTTTGTCATTTTATAAATTAAGTTATTGACAAAAACTTCCCCAGCATAAAATAATCAGGAAAATTCTGGGATTTGACCAGAAATGTTAATATTATGTATGTCTTACATAGGTGGTTTGAATAATAAAAACTGTTTTAAAGAAGTCATTGTGTAAATATTGCACAAAAAGGAGCAAAAATGACCCATTTATTAGAGACAATACTCAGTGTTTTCATGGTACATACATAAAAGTAGGGTTCCCAGAAAGTCCCAATCAAAACACATACGTATAACCTGATCACAACCGTCTATTCAGTTTATTGAAGGCGCAATGGTCCTAAACAACGTTTGTTAACATTTCGCGAGAAATTACCATATATATATATATTGTAATATGGTAATATCGCATATATATATATATATGCGATATTACCATATTACAATATATATATATATATATATGGTATACTATATGTCTCATATGGGTTACCCATACAGATTTTTTTTGGGGGGGAGAATTATGGCCGTATCGCATATATATTTATATATGCGATACAGCCATAATTCTCCCCCCCAAAAAAAATCTGTATGGGTAACCCATATGAAACAGCATGTCTGAATTTCCGAGTTCTAGGATGGTTGTTCTTTGTTTCACGATGTTCTTCTCTGCCAATGACTGTAACCATAGGTGTCAACATTTCCTCTTTCAGGTAGGAAATACAGCTTTCCCCCTGGTCCCACTCCCGCTTTTTGTAAAAAATTTCCCACTCTTTTGTAATTTTCTAAAACCAAAAAAATTCACGGTGAAATCAGTTTATTTCTTACACAGGAGGCCATTCTCAGCACATTTAATTTCTTTGATTTCACATTTTCTCGTGCGTGCATTCACCGCGAACAAGAATGGTCCTTCAAAATGGCAACCCATAAAAAAATACGTTAAAAATTAAGAAAAATGCAAAAATCATAGAATGTTGAGCAAAGGAGGCCATTTTTCATATGTAACTGTGTATGGTGGAAAGTCAGTGATATGTCTAATATATTGTCTACACAGCTTGGTGGAATCATTTGCTAAATCTAAAGAAGTGTTTGTAAAAGCAGTGTGAATCAGTTATTCTGATTCTAGGTTGTCTGTTTCATATGCTACTGTAATAATGGAAAGCAAAAAGGTGGGAGAATTTGAAGAAATAAATTTCCAGGATTTCCTAGAATACCTCCCCCTGGAAGGAAACTGTTAGGGAATGTTCTTTTGGTAACATCTGCAATCAGTGTTAGCAATGAAGAGAAGCAGTTGCTATGGCAACCACTTACTGTCAGCTATGCAACCATTAAAGTGAAGGTTACTTGCCAACTGCTACAGACGTGAATTGTATTGTAATATTGCCACAGAAGGGAAGTAAGAACAGGACTTTCTCTGCTAAAGCAGGTGACGCTCAGAGATAAAATATAGTATTTTGACAAGACATTTATTTTGATGTTTTTATTTCAAGACAACAGTTGTACAAAAAACGCTACCATCTATGATTTTGTGGAATATAGGGAATATCTTGATTAGCTTGTAATCTTAAATTTGCCATGTTATTTTGGTATCTGATATTCCATGAGTGGCACCCTATTGGCAGATTTGCTGGTATATTTATAAAACTTGAGTTACAAATTTGTCTTTCCAGAATACGGGCTCAGAAACGCACAATATTGTTGACAGACTGCTGCTTCCATAACTTAGTTAATCTGATGTCTTGGGTTGTTTTGAAGCTAAACAGACAAAGCATACTCAGCTCAAATGCACGTCTATGTATCAAGAACAGCACAATCTACTAATATGACACCAGTTCGTTGCTATGCGTAAAGTTAAGTAACAACCTTGCTAAAAATATGCATAACAGTGCGACCAAATGTAAGTTTCAACAAGTCATTAAACGAAAATAGAACAGTTTGCCTTCATACAAAACTATCTTATTTCTAGATAAGTTATACATCAAAATACATGCTGCAATGCAAGCGAACTAAAATATAATTTCTCATTAAAAACAACTGTAATTAAAGGTCACTTATTTCATATCCTGAACCATTTCACAACCTTGAACATTAATATTGCCACCTTTGGTAAATTATCTTATTTATATTATACCATGTTTTATAACATATCTGCACATCTGGGATCAACTTAGAATAAAATCTAATTTAAAGATATGCATGATACATGACACGTACTAAATCAGGTATTTCAGGAAATATTTGTAGCAATATTTAATCCATACTAACATTTGATAGATTCATTAAAAAAATTAAATAGTCCATCCAGCTGATCCCCAACCTTATTTGTTTAAGCTACCCCCCCTCCCCCTCCCCCTCCCCCTCCCCCCAGTACTCAAGCATAATGTGAACAGAATAAACATATTTTTCAGCTTTCGTCACCGGACACAATTTGGTAAACATCACACTGACTATGATAAGGTGACAGTAGAGCACAAGTCTAGTGATTGTTATTCTAAGGCTTCAATCCATAATTCCATATCAAACAATATATGGAGTACAAAATCTGCACATAATTTAGGAAGTTGGAAAACACACTGCAAATAAACTGCACAACCAACAAATATCGTGTATGCAAACCATATGACTAAAGAGGTAGTGAACAGATATTAACCCAGTGTAAAAAAGTTCTAATCCCTGAAGGTAATGGTGTCTCATAGAACAGACTTATGTCAAATACATTTTACAATAACGTCAACATTTAAAGCTCACACAAGTGTAAAAATTAGCACATGGTAAAATTACCCCACTAAGATTACGATGAGATAATAAAAAATAATAATACGTAGTACAATGTAGCTTATAATGAACAACATTTATGGATGCCTTATGTTATAACAGCAATATAATTTTATCGCAACATGCCCCACAGAAATGCCCAAAACTCCAGTCTAATATATATATATATTATACAGACGAATGAAGTAACAATTTTGTTCTTATCACAATTATTGAATATTACTTACTCAACGTTTCGGCAAGCAGGCTGTCCTATACGTGGCTGAATTGGTATCTCCCCTTGAGTCAATCCATGAAAAATCTACATTCCCACCCCCCAAATCTACGATCCCGATTCGGGAATGTAGATTGCTGTAAAAAAACTGCTGGCCTTATGCTACAGCATATAGACCATTGTTGCCATTTCTCGCAGAATTTTAAACAACATATTTGTACAGATGGGCTTGTATGTGTTGATGTTAGACAGGGCCAATTTTTTGGCAAAATGGGATGAGCAAAAAAATCGAACTGATGAGGATTATGTTAATGCTGCTGGTTGTCTCAGTACTTGGCTGGGGGGCAACAGGGCCGCCAGTCAGTGGCAGGGTAGTTGGTGCTTAGCAAGTTATACCCAATGGAAAAACAGACGGCCAGGATGTATGTCGAAATGGCAAGCCAGAAGACAATCTTCTCCCATGGCTTTACATCAATGTTCTTCAACACTGGAATACCAACCAGCAGACCTGCAGGCAGACAGACAGACAGATTGACGGACGGGTGGCAGATGTCTACATTAAAGGAAATGTCCAATGAGTTTCATTGGTTAACTGATATGGAGGTTGGGTTTCATGTAATTAAAATGCCCAACATTTTTTTTTATTTCAAATTTTATAGGTTTGTTGTTAATTACAATAAAGTCAGGCTTCAATTTCACGGGAGTCCGAGACTCCTTGTTTCACCTACGGACTCCTTATATGTCCTTGGTCTGTGTGACTCCCAAGTTTTAAAAGACGATAAATCCAGTGCTAAAGTGGCCGATTTCAACGACCCATCAATGTGCGTGTTTATGCTGCCATCTTGAACCTGCTTCAGTAGTCAAAATATCAGAATTAAATTAAATCGCTAGGCTGAGCCTGCGCGGGAGGTGTACATGCACGGGAGATTGGAGCGCATTGAAAAAGTGCAGACTCCCCAATTTTGGACTCCCACCTGCTGGACTCCCACCAATTTCCCATGAAAATCAATGCCTGATAGTTGTAACACTTGCATATTTCATTTCATTGAACTGTTGGTTAAATGACAATGGCCCTATGTAGTATCATGATGCCCTGAGATTTGGCTGATAGTTTTATACGTGTAGTGCAACTGAAAATCAATGAAATAGGATCGCTGAGGTACCACGTCCCAGAGAGGAGGGAGGAATAACCAACCTGCAATCGCTCCTCCCAAGTGGGCTGCATAGCTGACACCCTTCTTGTGTTCTGGGCCGTATCTGTTGTTCACGGCCATGCCAACGTCAAAACCAGCTGCAACAACGCAAAAACAATCAAGTTAGATCAAGCACTGTTACATCAGACAGCAGGTGTGATCAAGAAATTAAGAAAATAGTTGCAGTAGCAAAGAACACATTACAGGACATGTCAGGCATTCTCAAGAATATGAATATATCAATACAGAGGACAGACTACCAGCAATAGAATTATAGTTTCCTCAGAATACAAAGCATTTATGCTTTATGGATTGCTGCTTCAAAATGTAAAAAAATTCTACGACTAATTAGGAGAACTATCATATATAAGGATACACAGCTAATTGTACCCCTGTATAAAGCAATAGTTAGGCTGCATTTGGAATTTTGTAGAGACTAAGAGGAGACGAAATAGAAGTGTTTAAAATAGTGAATGGTTATGAGGATATTGATAGGAATATGTTCTTCAAACATAAAGAAGGCAGTAGAACCAGAGGACACAAAGCAGCATTAGTTAAGGAGCCGTGTAGGTTGGACATGAGAAAGTACTCTTTCTCACAGAGGGTGATAAATGAATGGAACAAACTGTCAAATGATTGTGTTAATTTTAGTATTGTGAATATGTTTTAAGATAAAATTTACAGATGTCTCATAAGGGCGAGCTATACTTAGATGATAAAATTGTTGGACTCTCGATAAGCCAATGGCTTCCTTGTCCACTTGCCATCTGGAACTTATAGTATTGGATGGCAATCTTGTTAAATCTTGTTTCTTGGACACATTACAAATGAAGAGGTTCTACAGAGAGCAGGACAGAAAAGACAATTACTGGTAACGATAAAAAGAAAATAGCTGCAATTTCTTAGACATGTTACTAACAACTGCAAATGACAGAATTGTTGTGAGGGCCAAGATTGCTAACGTCACCTGACAAAGAACGAGACTTGTCACCTAAAGAAGAACATTTGGAAACTTTTACAATAACTTCATATAAGCTCGCACACAATCTCATCACCATTATCTAGTTGTTCCACAGAAGGTGTTCATGATATTTTGCTGATACTTCTCTCTGTCCTGCATCACATTTGGTTGTCAAATAACCAGCTCTCTCATTATGCACTTCTTTACTTCTGAAACATTGACCTGCAAATTGGGCTCGCCTCCGTCTGATTGTCCCAAGATCTTTGGTGTTTCCATGTATAATTCTCTATTTATCAAGTGTTGTGTCCCATCCATGCAATCAGTCCTGCATACTTTTGGTGATCTCTTCCATGTTTCTGCCCCATACATAGTTTCAACCATGGCATCATGCTCTAAACAATCTCTCAAGGCTGCCCAGGCTTTTGACATAGTCATTTGTCAATCCATGCACCTGGATATAACAAAAGTTGTCCTCTTGGTCAAGTTTTTGACCAGATGTAGTTTGTATAAGGCGGTTGTCAATGTTTGGGAAGATTTGAGATGGAGGCCAACGGAATGACATGCTGATTCAACCCTGTACAGTAGCTACTGGGCTTGGTTAATTAAGGAGAGTAGAGCAAAATCAGTATCATTAAAACCCTGCCCTACATGAATGCTGCCGAATCATAACGGGCTGCCTGAAACCTTCCAGCATAGACAGCTTACATGTGCTGGCTGGCATAGGTCCCCAGACATCAGGCAGAGTGTTTCTAGCCGCACAGAAAGAGCTAGACAACAGACACAAAACTCAAGCTATACAACCATGTGCCGAATAGTCTCGAAAACTTTCATGAATGTGACAAAACCGCTGAACTCATCACCCAGTGGCACCAGACTGGAAATGTGGGAAATACGACTGCATGAAACATCAGCAGTCATTAAAATAGGATTTCTACCAGCTGAATCCCTACCAGCAGGGTCCGACCAACCATGGTTCTGCTGGCGATCACTCAACTGCGACGAGGCGCAGTCAGCGAGATGTGACCTTGGGGAAGACCAGACAGTGTACCACCTCCTTCACACTGAATGATCTGGTCACCGTGGCAATACCTCGTGTGACGGAGACAAAAAGAAGAAGCATCAGTAAGGACCTTTGCAGGATGACTTCTGCTCTGTTGAGGTATGATTATAAATCCTAGTGCTGTTGACATCTTCATCTATGGCAATAGGTGTAGATGATACAATCACTTCTTCATCTCTTGACCAGGTTGTAAGGGTGCCATTTCCAAACAGTCTACGCCAGCCTGGTCATTCTTCTACTGTACGTAGTAGGGTCGGTAAGCTTCACTTGGTTCATCATTGTATATCATCCAGCCAATGTTTTTCTGGCAGTTCCGTCTTCTAATGTCCTCTATGGTGCCTTGCAGGACGGCTTTTGAAATGGCATTGTGACAAGTGATGTGGTCAAACCAGGAAAGCTTGCATTGCTTCACCACTGACAACAAGGGCTCTTGATAACACAATAGATGAAAATATAGCCATCAATACTAGGAATTCACTCAGATGTGATTCGAAAAAACCATCAGAAGTTGACCTACCAAAGAGAATCCACACAATCAGCCTCATGGGAGCACTGCACATTGTCCTCATGATGCCTTTGTGCCAGTTGTGAGTCATTTCCTTCCAGTTCTGAAACAACCAGCAGTGCGACACATTAGTGGTAGGCCTTCGTCAACATTTATCAGATAACTGCAAAGTTTTTGTAATGCTAAAACATTTTGATAGTGTTATCATCGCTTTTTCTATATTGCTAGCTCCATGTCTAATAATAATGTTCAAGCTAAAAATTATGTCAGACAATTGTGGCTCATGTTTTCACCACCTATGGCTCTTTAATATTCTCTTGTGGCCTTTTTGTATTCTACTGGGACATTTTGGTATTCACTTGTGGCTACACAAAAAGCATGTGTATCCCATTTACCGGTTGAGCTATATTTATTTTGTATACCTGACAACCGTACTATACGAGACACAGAGGGATAGAGGCGATAAGACCATGAAACCTATACAGTTGTAGTACTCGCCATGAGAATTATGGCAAAGTGCGCCCCAATAAGGGCATAGCAACCTCCACTGGCACCTGCCAGTAAGGTGTATGGATCAGCCACAGAGCTCCCCATAGACCCTGAAAGACAAACACAATATTATATATGGGAACTGGACAACATACGTATGGGACATTGCGATACTGTATTTATTAGTAGTTATGACATCTCGGTTGGTTAATATTGATACATGTACAAAACGTGTTACAATGGTCATCTTTCACGTCTTAAAATTTTCGGAAAATACATCATTTGGCAATAAATAAAAATATGCTAGTTGTAGACACCATGTTACTGCCATTAAAGACCCACCAATAAATCTTCACTTTTGAAGGTGAAATATACAAATTTTCGCCAGGTTATTTATTCCCATTTAATACAATTTCTGACGGTAAATATACTGTAGCAATAAATATTATAAAATGCTACATAACATCGTTGAGATTGAAAAATTAAGAGTATTAGGACATTTTAATTATATACAAAATCCCCAACTAGCTGTGTATAAGTTAACCAAATGTTTGTTGTTGTACTTTAAGGACGGTTGCTCAAGCATTGAAAATTTGGTGTCCTAACATGTGAAAATGCAATGGATGAAGAATGTACCTGCAATCACCCCGAGAATATACACAGTGCCAAGTCTATGCCACTTGTGGACCATCTCAAGGGGAAGCCCAATCAACAGCTGGAAGATGAGATTGGAGAAGATGTGGAGATAGCTGCAAGAGGAGAGGATAGCACTGAACTAGCAGCACCATAGGAATAATAATAATGACGTCTCATATAGCGGAATCTGCCTAGAAATAACGCATTGATACATTATCAGAGCTAATTTTGGCAGCAGCTAAAGCAGAGCCCATCCCACACACACTTGCTGCAGTTTGCATTTGAGTCTACGACAGGCTACACATTTACCCCCCATGTGATGATTCTCTACTTCCCCTGGCATAGACACCAGGTAGAAGGTTACACATTTACCCCCCATGTGATGATTCTCTACTTCCCCTGGCATAGACACCAGGTAGAAGGTTACACATTTACCCCCCATGTGATGATTCTCTACTTCCCCTGGCATAGACACCAGGTAGAAGGTTACACATTTACCCCCCATGTGATGATTCTCTACTTCCCCTGGCATAGACACCAGGTAGAAGGTTACACACTTGCCCCCTATGTGAACATCCTTTACTTCCCCTGGCGTAGACACCAGGTAGAAGGTTACACATTCACCCCCTATGTGAGCATCCTTTACTTCCCCTGGCATAGACACCAGGTAGAAGGTTACACATTTACCCCCTATGTGATGATTCTCTACTTCCCCTGGCATAGACACCAGGTAGAAGGTTACACACTTGCCCCCTATGTGAACATCCTTTACTTCCCCTGGTGTAGACACCAGGTAGAAGGTTACACATTCACCCCCTATGTGAGCATCCTTTACTTCCCCTGGCATAGACACCAGGTAGAAGGTTACACATTTACCCCCTATGTGATGATTCTCTACTTCCCCTGGCATAGACACCAGGTAGAAGGTTACACACTTGCCCCCTATGTGAACATCCTTTACTTCCCCTGGCGTAGACACCAGGTAGAAGGTTACACATTCACCCCCTATGTGAACATCCTTTACTTCCCCTGGCATAGACACCAGGTAGAAGGTTACACATTCACCCCCTATGTGATGATCCTCTACTTCCCCTGGCATAGACACCAGGTAGAAGGTTACACACTTGCCCCCTATGTGAACATCCTTTACTTCCCCTGGCATAGACACCAGGTAGAAGGTTACACATTCACCCCCTATGTGAACATCCTTTACTTCCCCTGGCATAGACACCAGGTAGAAGGTTACACATTCGCCCCCTATGTGAACATCCTTTACATCCCCTGGCATAGACACCAGGTAGAAGGTTACACATTCACCCCCTATGTGATGATCCTCTACTTCCCCTGGCATAGACACCAGGTAGAAGGTTACACACTTGCCCCCTATGTGAACATCCTTTACTTCCCCTGGTGTAGACACCAGGTAGAAGGTTACACATTCACCCCCTATGTGAGCATCCTTTACTTCCCCTGGCATAGACACCAGGTAGAAGGTTACACATTTACCCCCTATGTGATGATTCTCTACTTCCCCTGGCATAGACACCAGGTAGAAGGTTACACACTTGCCCCCTATGTGAACATCCTTTACTTCCCCTGGCGTAGACACCAGGTAGAAGGTTACACATTCACCCCCTATGTGAACATCCTTTACTTCCCCTGGCATAGACACCAGGTAGAAGGTTACACATTCACCCCCTATGTGAACATCCTTTACTTCCCCTGGCATAGACACCAGGTAGAAGGTTACACATTCGCCCCCTATGTGAACATCCTTTACTTCCCCTGGCATAGACACCAGGTAGAAGGTTACACATTCACCCCCTATGTGAACATCCTTTACTTCCCCTGGCATAGACACCAGGTAGAAGGTTACACATTCACCCCCTATGTATTTAACGAGGACATTTATGACATCACATACGTAGTACGTACCCCCTGTGTATAAGCATGTATGTTAGGTAGCGCCACACTTCATATCTGCGTGATGGGTTGAAAATGAACGGTCCATAGAGCGGTACACCAGCATTGGCAGAGACAGGCTCCGCAGAGTCTTTCAAGTCAATGTAGTAGTAGATAAAAACAATCACCTGGATGAACCAATGTACACAACTGTATCACTTCTGGCTCCATTGCTGTGTATGCATATTTACAGGTGTTCACAATATGTATATTATTATGGATACTGGTTCAGCTGAAGAAAGTAATGCTAATGACACACAGACACACCGCAAATATACAGACAGTGATCATAAAGATAGGATGAAGGTATGTTTCTACACACTTAAATCAACTATACTGATGCTTCTGATGGTGATCATGAAGACAGCTGGATGTTTACAGTTGTAATACTTTACACATTTACCTCAACTATACTGACAGTGATCACGAAGAGAAGAGGAGGTTTACAGTTGTAGTGTTACTACACACTTATCTCAACCATGCTGATGACGAACGAATATAGGAGGATGTTTACAGTTGTAATGCTTCTACACACTTACCTCAACTAGACTGACAGTGATCATAAAGAGAGGCGGGGGTTTACAGTTGTAATGTTCCATGTAATCATCAACAAGATGGACAGGCACAACGGAGCTGATAGCCCCCCTCAGGGCACGGTTAAAGCGGGAGAGATGTTTTGGCTTAATTACACCTGGAGCTGTCTTTGTAACCTATGAACATAAGACAAAGATGGTCTGTATTTAATTGTACACACAATGTACACAGTCAAACATATCTGTCGAGAGTTTTGTGTGATGATATCTGGCAATAAATGCAATAACAGCGTCATGAAGCAGCACAAGATTCCTCTGTTTTAACATGCATCTTCTCTTTATATCACAGCTGCGTGCATTTAGACTAGCAGTGGACTCATGACACTTACCTTAATGACACAAACATCTTAGTATTCACTTTTAGCTATTAGCTTGTATTTTAGCTAGAATTTGAATGTATTGTCAATATTCGTTAATGCATTAAACAACTAAATATGTTTGTTTATCTAAAATTTATTTATCAATGTGTTGGTATTGTAATTTGTCTCCTAATGGCCACAGCAGCCAGTTTTCATTTATGGTGCAGACATATGCATTATTATTATTAAAATTATCTGTCCAGGGATAACTAATATCTCAACAAACAATGTACAAATTTAGTGGCTCCATGCAACCAGATAAGGCAGAATTATTAACTGATCTGTGACAAAATGAGTGAAATTGCTGACTTATTTATTATTTACTAATTTGGAAATTATCGAATTTTCTCTAGGTTTAAAAGTCAATCATAATTATTGCAAGAAACAAAAATGTTGAAGTCTGTAAGTCAAATTCTGCTCCAAGCTGCCTAACTGTTTTCTGTATCATGCTTTACACAATTTAAAAGTATTTACAGAGCATAAGTATAAAATGCAAAAAAGTCAAAGTCAATCACAATTATTGTAAGAAACTAAATTTATGAAGTCTGTAAGTCCAAGCTGCCTAATTGTTTTTAGTGTCTAGCTTAACACAATTTAATTCAAGTTAAGCCTTTCATTGGCTACTGTTTCAATATCGCCTACGACTGTTGGTCAAATTGAACTTTCCCGATTTACATGACCGATTCTTACACCGCAACACTGTGTCAACCTACGAAATGGGCAATTAATCGCTTGTGTAAACCAGCCTTTACTCACCAGGTAGATAAACTCCTCGTAGTCGAGTATGCCATCCTTGTCTTGGTCGGCGCGCTGCAGTAGGGCTGTGAGGCCTCCCGGAGGCAAGTCCTTCTGCAGGTTGTACTTCTCCAGCTGTTCTTGAAGCAGGTTCAAGGGGATGCCCCCGGTCTCCTCATGCTGTACAACCACACTACAGTCTTCACAAAAGCACATGCTGTCGCCCGGTTTGGGCAGATCAGATTTAAAACATTTTCACTGGCTTGACTTGTTTATTACTAGATCGATTTGCATTAACATCAAGGCCATATTTCCTACTGATGGTTTATCAGATCACCATTGTGTCATTATTGATTTCTTTTGATCCAACCTAAATCTACATTATGCGAGCTTGTTAATCAGTACCACGAAACATTAAGTAAACTCCTGGATAAACATGCCCCTAAACAAACTAAGTGTCCAAGTTCGCCCTCCATCGCCATGGGAGTCACTTGAAATTGTTGTAGCAAAACGTCATCGTCGAAATCATTCTCCACTTGATAGATCCCATTATACTAAGCAGCTGCAATCACATGATGTCAAAACAAAGTCAGATTATTATAAAAAAAATTATTTCAACAAATTCAGAAAACCCCCACCAGATGTGGAAATCCATAAACACAATTCTACATCGGCAGAAATTAAAAGAACTGTCTGAACATTCTTCATTGGATATAATGTGTAGTTCTTTTTCAAAATACTTCACAGATAAGATTGCTAGCATTTGATAAAATTTTGTCATTAATGATGACTATGATTTTTTTGAACCATCACTTTCTTAAAATACTCTACAGTTTTTCACACCTACAACTAATAATGAAGTTCTCAGTATCATTAAAAAAACTTGTAACAAATAACTCCATTTCCAACACTTCTACTAAAAAGCTGTATCAATCAACAAATTTGTCCCATTACTACTATCATAAACCTATCAATGTAGGGCGGAGTTGTTCCACCTGATTTCAAACAAGCTCTTGTAAATCTTCTTATTAAAAAACAAACTCTGTTTAAAAATGACCTAAAGAATTACTGTACTATCTCCAATCTCAGTTTTCTGTCAAAAGTATTTGAAAAAGTAGTTGCTAATCGCCTTCATGAATATATTTATAAATATCACTGATCAAATGATCTACATTCTGCATATAAACGATTCCACTCTACCGAAACAGCTCTTCTCAAGATACACAATGATATAGTTGACAACATGGACAATGGCAAAGGCACAGCACTCAGTTTACTTGATCTCTCAGCTGCTTTCAATACACTTGATTAATCCTTTTACAACACCTTCATCGACATTTTGGCATTTCTGGAACAGCTCTTCGGTGGTTCAAATCATATTTTTCAGACAGACACCAAAGCATTAACATATCTGGCACACTATCTTGCCCACAACACCTTCCACTCGTAGTGCCGCAAGGATCCATCCTTGGCCCTGTTCTATTTAGCTTATATACTACATCTCTCAGCCAAATCATTTTTAATCATAATCTCAGTCATCACCTGTATGCTGATGACACACAGGTTTACATATCACTTTCACAATCAAATACACAAGAATCTGTTTCGACTTTAAGTGATTGTCTTACTGATATCTTGTTTTGGATGGAATCAAGTAAGCAAAAGCTTAATCCAGATAAAACAGACCTTACTAATATTATTGGCACTAAGCAACAGGGAAATAGGGTTATCAGCCATTTTCCAGTTAAACTGCCTGGCAGTGATACATTCCCATCAGATACTGTTTGTAATCTGTGTTGTCTTTCACAGTGACTTCACCTTTCACCAGCATATTTCTCAAGTATGTAAATCCTGTTTCTATCATGTACATGATCTCTATTGAATTCGGTGTCACATATCTATATCTACTGCTAAAACAATATCAACGGCATTAATTAGTAGCCACCTTGACTATTGTAATTCACTACTAAATAACACTACTAAAAGAGACTTGGCTAAATTCTAACGAGTACAAAATTGTCTGGCACGTGTGGTACTCAGGGCACCTCGGTTTTCACCACAACTATACTTAGGCAGTTACACTGGCTTCCTGTTACTTATTAAATTAATTTTAAGCTGTCCACTCTTACTTATTGTGCTCTATCTACACAACAACCACCCTACATGGCTAGTTTTTTTGTGAAACAAAACTAACTTGGGCAATCGTGCTTTCTCTGTCACTGCGCCTAGGGTCTGGAATGAACTCCCCATCACTTTGAAAACATCTGAAACTATAGCTATCTTCCAAAAAAACTCAAGACATATTTATTCCAAACTGCATTTCCACCATAAATCTTCTGTTGTCCCTCGTTCTGATAATTACTTTTGCACGTCCCTGTTCACGATTATGCTTAATGATTCTGTTTTGTTATGCCTCTGAGCTCAGGTTCCTGAGGATATAGGCGCCATAGAAGTTAATTATTATTATCATTATGAACAGTCCTTCGAAAATTAAAGATCTCTCCCCTGACAAAGTCAATATAAAAAAAAAATTTCAAACACCCTCTAATATCCATTTGTTTGGTGATCAAACAGTATCATTTCCTTAGAGAAGCATGCATATCGCTCAAAGATACTGTTGAAACACAGTACTGCTCAGGCATATATGGTAATTTTTAAGCCTAGTTTGATTATATCAAATTTAAGACTTTCTTAAGACCTTTCTTCGAAAATGCCCACTTTAAGACCTTTTCATGACCTTAAAAATGCAAGATACAATTTAGGGCTTTTAAAACTTATTAAGATTCCACACACACCCTGAAGCAGCATTACATTACATCTCATTACAGTACACTACACTAAAGATAACATGCAACTCAAAGGGACAACCAGTGCAAACAATTAATACAACAAAATAATTCCTTAAGGTAACACTAGGATTAATAAATAACTTAAATAAAAACCAATATGCAGAGCCAAGTCTGCCCAATGTCATGGTTGAGTGCACTTGTTCTCATTTCACTTATTAGCTATTACTCCCAATTGTGCTTACAACTAAAATAATGTTAATGGAGTGCAGTCTTACCTGATCAAAAATTGGCTTGAATGTCTGCAAATAACACATTGTTAAAATTGAAATCTATACTGTATTCAGTTGTGAATGTGAAATTCATCCACAGTCATTAAACAGATATAACTCAATAAACTGCTATATTTTTTGGTCTTTAATATGCCATTTAATGCTATGCTTTCTCCAGGGTTTGCACTCTTCAGTAACTATAACATTCCATGTCTTTTCCACGTCTCCTTAAACAAATTTCATACCAAAATACTTCACTTAGATTGAGCACATTGGTTACGCCATGTGACATATCCACAGTGAAGCCAATCGGCTGATGAAGGTCGTGAGACATAGTCGAAATATTTGGAGATGAGAACCAAGCTTTTTGTTAGGTAAATGTTTTTTGATGGGAAGAAGCCAGATGATGTGGACAGGTTACTGGATGTGGATGGAGGATGGCCAACTACAAAAGAAAGCAAAAGTGATAAAACAGCCAAGCAGTGTGATGGTCCAGTGATCATGATATGGGTCATTGGGTACGGTTGGCATGTATTATGGTCCTGCGATTCGTTACTAACTGTCAAACTGGCAATAGACAATTTGGCATTTCAGCTAACACAATATTTGCTAAAGAAAGCCTAAAAGGCTACTTGAGCATACAACCAGGCACTGTTCTGATTGTGCATTCATAGTTGCTTTCAATAAAGCTTGCTGCGTTCTTTTGAAGTCTTCCAATCATGTTTATGTGTTTATGCTCCTAGAAGACTGGTGTGTATTACACATTGGGTCTTACGAGAGATCAACATGCCATTTTAAACATCCCATATTTAAATAATCAATACAGCATGCATAATGAAATATTTTTCAAGTCATAACTGCTTTCGTGTGTATAAAGTCCTGTTCCCGGTAGACATTTAAATGACCAGAAGGGCTGTCATCTGGTGTTCTGTTGGGAAAGTGGACACTTGGCAGCTCTGTTTTGTCATTTAGACCTCAAATGAAGCTGAACTGATGTGATGTACGTGATGTGATGTACATGAACATTTTGGATATAGAATGAGTAAAGAATGTTGTTTTTCGGCATAAATAATTCCGGCCAAGCAAACGCCTGTGAGGAGGTGTAATTGAGAGGTATCTGCATGAATTATCATTCCTGAGGTAATTGTGTGGTGATGCGGAATGACATGGTCATGATCTACACTGTGAACCCTCAATTGTGATGCCTCTGAAGCTTCAAATGACATTGTGGCCGTCCAATGATAGGAGGGGGACACTACACAGAGATCGCTAATGAATTGTATCACTGACATTAGATAGATTTATGATAATTGTTGCTTTATGGAAAGTGAATTTGTTTATTTCTTGGCAACTAGTTGTAAGATCTGGTGGCCAGCACGATGCAACTGGTATTGGCACTGGTAAGGAATTGGTACCTATCAGAGCAGAGCTAAAGGTATAGCGAGAATGGTAAGATGCGAGGGGTTGATTCTGGCTTTGAAATAAAATAGACAAGCAACTGTGAGCAATTTGATATACTATGTAAATAAAAAATTGACATAAAAATGTTACTTCGAATACTTTTGTCGTTTTGCCTGCTGCTTGATTTGAAGTCTTAATTACAACAAATTACGTTCTGGCAACTGTCAACATCTATGAAATGTAGGGTTGAAAAAATTATGATTAAAAAAAATTGGATTTAAAATATTAAAATCGGATAAAAAAAAATGTATTAATTTTTTTTTAATCTGGTATATAGACATTTATATAGATGTTTATATTTATAAACTCTTTCAAATGTGTTCTATTCAAATCGATTTGGGTACTTATCTTAACAGAGGGTACAAGATTTTTGCTTATATAAAGACATTAGACAATGTCCACAACACAAGGCCTCACCCCCTGTAATTGCATAATCTGTATTGGCGAGGAAAGCATGCTGTGTGTCTGTGGCTGTAGCAGTAATAATTATTGTTTGCTGAGAGGGTGGATTAGCACCTGTCCAGGGCTCTATGTACGACTATGGGTCTCCAACCAGACTGCAAACTGGTACAGTATTAAACAATTGTCACCCAGACTCTCACTTGAGTCAACATACTGAACTGGTAACAACTAGCACAAGCTCTAAGTTGACTTTAACGTCTCAGTTCAGGGCTTCTGACTTCCTCTTGAAGACAAGTTTGTGTGGCTTCACTGCATTCAGAAAGGGAATAGCTCAAACATACACAATGTCATAAAATATTTGACTATCAGGCTACCTGCCGGTTACAATACAACTACACAAATGTGCGCACATTGTGGCGCTTTTGTATTAAAAAACATACAAAACTTTGTTGATCTCGATACTTGTAAACAATTATTTGTGTTAAATTCATATAAATCAGCGATTAAAAAAATCATAAATCAATGATTTTTTGAGTGATTTAAATCAATGATTTAAATCAAATGATTTAAACCAAGCAACGGTTACAACCCTGATGAAACGTCTAAATATGCTTTCATACCTGATCAAGATGTCCTTTTAGGGGAATCTCAACTTCTTCAACCCGTGCCATGTTCGACATTTAGGCGAAACAAATATTTAGAAGTATCAAACAAATGTTTTTAAACATTCCTGCAAACGCCTTTTGGTCGATAATCTAGCCTCAATTATCCAGGCACAGTTATATGGCGCCACACTGATCTCTGTCGCACACAAGAGAGCCTAGTCTAGCGTCGATTAACAAAGATCCGTGACGAGGCGCCACCGTTTGTCGCACATACCATAGCAAATTATAGCGAGAGTGACAAAGTGAAAATGTCGTACTACTTACTTATGTCTCCACTTAATGTGGTGACATGATGATTTCCTTCCAGTGGTTTTGGTTCTTCATTGCAATTAGTAAATTTGTCCTGCTGAGGTCCGTGTCGTTTTCTATTATGTTTTGCAGAGTTGTTGTCGGTTTGCCTCTTCTGCGACGGCCATCGGGCTTTCACAATTTTAGATCTGAATATCATGATAGCACTCTTTTTTGCATTATATTTAACATCGTGACATCCAAATTTGTCACATTCATACAATAATTGAAATAATCCATGGTGATATCAATATTAAATCATCAGCGTACATTATGTGATTAATCAAATGTCCATTCACATTACAACCAACATTACACAGTTTAAGTCGTTCACTCAATTAATCTATATAGACATTGAATAAATAAGGGGATAGTATCCCCCTTGTTTAACACCGTTAGTTACTTTGAATTTAATAAAATATACATTCTATTACAGCTTAAGGGGTCATCTCAGAACATCGATGTTGGATATTAGACGAAATTACTTTCGTTTGGAGGGGGGGGGGGTTGGGAGGCAGTTTCGTTTGTCGTCGGACATCGCTGTTTTACGCTTCGGACTGTCGCGCCCCCTTACCTTGATCGTGCACACGGAGAAAATGATTGCACCATCGTTTTACGCCGTCACGTAATACGCTCATACAAAAAGGGCGACACCGAAGAAAATGCTTCGTCAACCTACAATTTTTGAATCACCAAAAGTTACGTATATCTTCAAAAATCCATCTTCAGAATATGAAAAGATTGTCAACAAAGAGCGGAAGAAAAACATTATAGAGAATTTGGGGTTGAACAAGAACGAAATATGCAAAAAAACCTCGAGCTATTTACGGGACACTGAAGTCAAAACCTGAAGCGATCAGTGAATATCTCCACCACAGATTAGAGCCCGAAATGTTTTTAAAAAAGATTTATATAGTTTGTAATATTATTGTTATTCAAATTTAATGCACATAGACAAATGATAACGTGTGAATCGACGTATATCGACCGATATTTTTAATATATTGATATAATATCAATGTTTACAAACTTTCATCTGAGGGGTAGGACATTGGTAGGACATTGGTAGGACATTGGTAGGACATTGGTAGGACATTGGTAGGACATTGGTAGGACATTGGTAGGACATTGGTAGGACATTGGTAGGACATTGGTAGGGCATTGGTAGGACATTGGTAGGACATTGGTAGGACATTGGTAGGACATTGGTAGGACATTGATGTTCTGAGATGACACCTAAGTTGTTCACTCAATTAATTTACATAGACATTGAATAAATAAGGGTATAATATCCCCCTTGTCTAACACCATTAGTTATTTTGAATAGAATATACATCACCCCACCTAATACACCTGGTCTGATTTTTATACCAGTAAGCTAATATACGTAATATATATCCTGGAATACCCCTTTCACTGAGTTTCTTAAACAGAGTTCTGTGGTTTACTCTGTCAAATACCTTACAGGCATCAAGAAAACACAAATACACTACCGTTAAATGATCTATATAAATCAATGATTTTTGTTAATACATACATACATACATACATACATACATACATACATACATACACACACATACATACATTTCTTTTAATACACTGATCAGTATCATGTTTCTTCTTAAAACTAAACTGGTTAGAATTAAATCCATGTATCTTATTTCAATATGTTATCGCATGTTTTACTTTACTGACTTCAATGTCCTCATATGAGGTATTACAATTATATTCACATATTTAAATCTCACTTTATTTTTACATGCAATTCAATATGGCCCTTGTCTGGGTTTGTCAGCATTCACCCACATGCCTCTAGTTTTTCTGGATGAATCATACAAATCATCAGCATACTCTGCCCAGCCAGGCTTATGGGTATAGTTTTAATTGTTATGTATGATTTTTTCACCAGCATGTAGTAGTGAGTTTACTGTGTCATTGTTTATTCTATTTACAGTATGTATATAATTTTATTTACAGCATGTATATAATTTTATTTACAGCATGTATATAATTTTCATCACTGCAGTTTATGTTTTTACAACCTGCAAAAATATTGTATGCTCACTGTTAGTGAGCATACAATATTTATTTATGCCCTTTTCAGTCACATTGTTCCATCTAATCTTTGCTGCATCATTGTTAGTGCTATCCGTTAGATTTGGAATATTGTCACTATTGACATACACTTTGAATGGTATATGATCCTCGTCACTTACATCATATAGAATATCAATATTAATTATGGTATTGTGAAAATCATTACTTGTCATAACATGAGCCAACTAAGATGTTGTATTCCATCGTTCATCGTGTACGAGTTGACAGGAAGATAACCACAGGATGAAATTGTTAGATTATTCTCCGAACAGAAATTTAACATGTGACCAGCAAACATTGAGTTATCTATGTCATGTAATCTCAAACATATTTTCACAATCTTTAGCAATCTTTATAAAAAAGAATTCCTTTTTTTGCGAAAATGAGACACATAATTTGTGTGTGTGTGTGTGTGTTTGTGCGTGCGTGCGTGCGTGCGTGGGTGGGTGTGTGTGTGTAACGCACGCATGCACAAACACACATGCACACATGCAGACATGTGCATGTTGACACACGTATTATATAAAAAAGGTTTTCTTAATGTGTGCGCTGACACGAATCGCAGTGTACATAAGGCAGACAAAGTCCTTTTTGTTCAAGCCGAAAGTGTTCACAAAGGCCTACACATAACTATCTCCAGACTGCAGTAATGCGATCTAAGGCTTTTAGCTGCACGCATTACGTGTGCGATACAGAAAAAATAGCTATTTATTCAACTCGTAGACATAATAAGTATTATCGATGCTGCCGATCTATTTACTAAGAATTCATTTGCCAACAACTTACCATAAATAAGGCAAATGGCTCGGTAATGGAAGCTCACAATGCATCTAAAAATGCATTTCAATGCAATCGTTTGCAAAGGCGGAGCGTGGCGTTGACCCCTCCCCTCCTCACCCCGGGGTCAAGGAGAAAGAGAGACGAGGCGGGCGTTGTGTTGTAAAACTTGTGTCTTCGTTGCCGTTACATCACACGAGCAGACGTATAGTTGAAAAACTCCAGCTACACAAATGGTTTAATTTTCCTCTTGCCTTCTGGACCCAGATGCTTTGGATGCAATGTTGTTAAACACAAAACATACGACAAACGACACATTACATATTCAGTGGTCTAATGTTGCCACCGTGCTTCAACTTGGTCACTAACTTGTCCCAGAAAAGTGTTTGGCCTACTGGGTCGTCGGTCCACTCCAGGTAACACCTGCTCAAGATACCTTCGAGTGTCCGCGTCAACTGCGACGTGGGAAACTCGCGCAGAATGATCGGAATGATGACGTC
Organism: Lamellibrachia columna; assembly: GCA_963662155.1. NCBI lineage: Eukaryota > Metazoa > Annelida > Polychaeta > Sabellida > Siboglinidae > Lamellibrachia > Lamellibrachia columna. Next base: position 32,030,060 of record OY759272.1, read on the forward strand.
ACGACCTTGGCTGATGATGCGGTTGCGGGCGAGATGCATCTCGAGGCGACACCAGTTACTGGAGAGGAAGTCCGGCGACAAGACGAGCACAGTGAAACGACACTTGTCGATACTCTCCCGGATCGACTCCTCCAGTATGCTGCCCGGCAGGAAGTCGCGATGGTGGATCACCGTCGAGATCTCGTGTTCCTCCATGTGCTGAAGCAGGTCGTTACAAACCCATGCCCTGTCGTTCGAGTTGAAGCAGATGAAAGCGTCCCTCTCGTACTCCTGTTCGTCTTCAACATCAGAAGAAGATGCTCTTTTACGGAGTCTGTGGAGACATATGGCTAGTTTCCAACGATATCGTCTTACGACGTAGATAGCAATAGGAATTGCCACTGCAGCCACTATTAAAATCACGGATAATGACATTAGAACAACATACATCCACGCGGTGTTTTCCCCGACTTTGTATTGTACGGTCGACTGGTCACTTGGCTTCGTTGTGAAGTTTGGCTCTGGTGTGACGTTTGGCTTTGGTGTGACGTTTGGCTTTGATGTGACGTTCGGCTTCAATGTGACATCTCTCGAATTGTTCCTAGACACGTTGCCATGACACATCGTTTCGAATACCGCGATGTCGAGTTCAGAGAACACATTCCATATGTTGTTTCCATCGACACAAAACGTGTCATCCTTATTGAGAAAGTTCACCCGGGATGTCAGAGTCCACGAGACAAAGTCCGTGTTGTTACAACTGCAATCGAGCGGGTTTCCACTGAGGTCAATTTCTATTGCTAGATTATCGAGTTCTATGCGTGTATCAACAGTTAAACTGGTCAATTTGTTGTGGCTCAAATTTAACATTTGAAGGTTTCCCAGTTTGTGTAATTCCACGTGAAACTCGCGCAAGGAATTTCCAGATAGGTTAAGATTTTGCAATTGCAGTAAACTCGAAAATTCATTTGGCGATATTTCGGGTAGGTGACATCTCGCCATATCGAGAACCCTTAGTTTGTCGTTGTGACGGAACATGCGGTTGTCCTTGTCGTGGGCAACGGCGCTGCCGATATAGTTTTCACCCAGCAGCAACACCGTCAAATTTAGCATTTTGTCAAAAACACCTGTATCGATTTCGTTCAAATTGACATTCTGAAGGTTTAAATATTCCAGTGCATGGAGATTCCCAACAGAATAAGTGGTATTTGTTGTCGAGCGAGCATTGGAGATGTCAACGTATTTCAAAACATCGAAATTGTCAATGAAACTGAACTGGTCCAAGAAATAGGTTCCACTGGCTATAAATATCGTATTTCTCATAGACACGTGTTCGAGGTGTTGACCCAGTTCTATTTGAATGAATGTAGCTACGTTATTACGAACAATCAAACTGGGACACTTTTCATTAGAAATAACTTTTGCCAAAGTGTTCATTCCACTTATATCAAGGTTCTTCAGGTGACTGAGAGCCACAAGTTCTATCCAGAAGATGGATATAAAGCTCGTCCCGACAATGACGTTTTCTGCCAGTGATATGTATTCTAGCACCGGTAGCGTATGTTTGGGAGAACCCCAGAAAGTGCTGATATAATTTCTTCCGAGGTCCAAGTTCTTCAGCCCCGCGTTCATCGACCCGTACTTGAACACATCGTCGATGTTGATCTTGGTTTCTTTGTGGTGCGAGGAATGGATTGCGTACAATACAAGTGTATAAAACTTGGAGCTGGTTATGCCTCCTAATACCAGGGCATAGTGTTCATAATTCAACGCATCGAGAATCGAGCCAACGTATCGGAATTTGAGCATTTGGAGCGACAACAAAGGCTTTAGAATGTCCTGATCCATGCTCTCCAATTCGTTGAGACGTTCTATCGTCAGCGACAACAAGCTCGACAAACCACTGAACGTGTCTTTCTCGATGCGCTTCCAGGAGAGATTGCGAAGAATCAGATGTGTTATATTGGTGATGCCGTGAAATAAGCGGTTCCTGGAAGTAGCACTGGTCCTATCTAAAGTCAGTTCCTGCACATTGGACAGATTGACGAAGTTTAACAGCACAGGCACACGTAAACTGAAGCACGATATCTTCAGTCGCACCGTGTTTGTTGGCAAGTCCGTTATTATTCCGGTAACAGTTTCGTAGCGTCCATCGCCGATTCTCGGTTTACAATGCAGCATGAACCATCCGTTTTCCCACTCACACTTGTAGCCGTCCGGACACGTTTCCACTGTGCATGTCACCAATGCGACCAGCGTCAACAGGACGATTAGAGTTGACATGATTCTGTTACAATGTTGTTCCACTCCGGAGACGTTTGAGTCTGGATAACATAAACACAATTACACTGACATTGTAAATGTGTCATGGATATGAAATATTGTTTTAATGCATGATAAATATTCTGTGTAGATTATCAAAGTAGAATAAAACAGCTTTCAACAATTACTTAGATCAGCTACTATTGACCCGCACATATAAATGACGGTTCCGGATGAAGGCACCTAAAACTGGAATAAAAACACTAAATATCACGTTCTCGCTCGAACTTGAATGGATGGGCTCACCATGCACACTGCTGAATTTCTTGTGGACTATTTAAATATTACTTACCGAAAGGGTATTTTTTAGTCGAAGCAATTAAAAAAGGCAGTTTCAGTGATAAAAACGGGTAAAGTGTTCAATAAAATAGCAGTTTGTTTATCATTTAAACTATAAATAGGTATTAGTATAGGTTATCTTTTGTCACATGTTAAAGGAACATGCTGGGTGTATGTTTAGTTTATTGCAGATTTCGAGGATCCAGCAAATGCAACAACAGCCACGATTGTTTAAAGGGCATCATCCCAGTAACACCCATGGCAGTAGTCCCCGTCCCAATACACACAGGAGGTGTGAGAATCGAGTGCCAGCATTCACCAGTTCGGCACGCTATTGAGTTAACACACAACCATTAAATGTATGAATTATTTATTTTGGTAATAACATGTTTTTGGAATAGCTGTTCATCACAAATATGATAATGGTATAACAAAATAAGGCATGTGTCAACACTGTATTGCTTATATTTCCTTTCAAAGGAAATTATAGGTGACCAAAGTGTCTCATGTGAGCTAAAATCAGTTGAAGCCCCGTTTAGATTTCACACATTGAGTGAATGTCTCATTGTCCTAACATTTAAATGAAGTCTGCTTCACAAAGCTTGTGTAAGGTAAACAAGCCCTACCTAGCTTTCACACATTGAGTGATCGAAAGGCTAAACTTAATTACACATCATTAACATTTTCATATGAGTTTGAGCCTGCAAATTGTATCATTCACAGAAACGTGTTTACGGTTTCGCTATGATAAAAAGTCCGGAGATTCATTGAATGTGTACACCAGGTATATAACGTTTTGTATTTAAAATACAGGTTGGTTAGAAAAAAAAATGGAACAGCTGTGGTGGTCGGATGTGCCCAGTGGCTCACACAGAGCGAAAAACACACATGCAGCTCAGCACCCTAGTTGATGTGTTACATATGCTATAGACTGTTGCTACAGATCTGGACCCGGATGTAGTGCAAGACGACTAGTGGTCCGGCACTTCATGTGCGCATGCACTAATCGAAGTATGAAGATATAACTGCCTGCTTATTGTACATATGTCTCTAATACTATTGAGTTGTAAATGCATACACATAGGACACGGAAACATGGACGAAAAATATATAATGGGGGATGCTGTACTAGGTAGAACCACAAAAGAAAGGACTTAGGAGTAACATTTAGTGCTGACATGAAAGTTTCAGAGCAATGTGGGATTACTGCTTCAAAAGGTAATCAAATTCTAGGGCTAATCAGAACTATCACATATAAGGAGAAACAGCTAATTGTACCTCTGTACAAAGCAATAGTTAGACCGCATTTGGAATATTGTATACAAGCATGGAGGTGAAATCGTAAGAAGAACATAGACAAGGTAGAAAGGATACAATGAAGAGCCACTAAGATTATTCCAGAATTGAGAGACCATAATTATGAAAGCCGCTTATTATAACGTGGTTTAACAACACTGGAGACCAGGAGGCTAAGAGGAGATCAAATAGAAATGTCTAAGATAGTGAATGGCTATGAGGATATTGAGGATATATACGTTCTTCAAACTTAAATAAGGCAGTAGAACCATACGACACAAAGCAGCATTAGTTAAGGAACAGTGAGGTGATAAATGAATGGCCCTACTGTCAAATGATTGTGTCAGTGCTAGTAGTGTGAATATGTTTTAAAATAGAATTGACAGAAATCTGACCAGGCCGGGCTGTACATAATGATAACATTGTTGGACTCTCCGTAAGCCAATGACTTTCTTGTTCACTTGCCATCTGGAACTTGCAGTTTGGGATGGCAGTTATGTTAAATCTTGTTAAATGAGATCGTTGGAAGAAGAAAACAGACCTAGCTATACTTTTCAAATAATGATGTATCATTACTTTGTCAAATTTTAGCGTATCGTGTATTCCGGTGGTTAGCACTTGGTTTATTTATGATTTGACCGTCTGCATGCGCACATTATATGCCGCCTGGAATACGCGCACACGCTTAGGCCTACTGCACATACAAAGCGGAAAGAGTGCATGACCTATATAGCTGTACAGTTGTGCTTATGTACTAGTCCGGAACGCTAGCCACTTCGTATATTATACCTTATACCTAAGAATTTACCTTATTAGCGACAGTTCCACCCGCTAATTGCAACGTGACGACTGGGGACGGTTTATGTTCGATTCAGTTCGATGTTTTCAGGTGCACTGTGTCGATGCTCATTTGCTCACTAGCAACATGTTCACAAGTGAGTATGCGTCATGAAATGCGTCTAGGGCTATTCAGAGAACATGTCGTGTCGTGTTCTCGATATACATACCATGATACATATCTACTATTCGTGAATGGTAGGTTGTGTGCATTGTGGTTGAACAATTGTCCATTGAGGTGCAAGCAACGTGACCGGTGATGGGATCATGCCCCAGTTAGACGTCCTGGTGTGTTACACACGAATTTAGGGCACAGTAATTTTATATATGTTCCTTATGAAAATATACCATGGTAAATGCATGGTATACCATGGTGTTTTGAAACAGGTAAACCATGGTAAATCCTGGTAAACCATGGTAAATACCATGATATACCATGCAATTTTTTTTCTATGTTATTTTCCGAACTCGGCATGGCCTAATTGGGTTTTATTTCCGGCTGACTCGAGTATGTTTTTCTGGGTGAACAGAAAGTGGTCAATACCGGTCAATACCGGTTATGATTGCCAGTTTTCTGTAAGGTGCTCGGGGTTGCAACGTAATCACGACGTATTTCTTGCGTTCGGTCTCGGCAAACGTGTCTGGGCTTGGCGCCTTATACCGTTTTTGATTGGCTGTTTTTCCCACGTGTTCTGTACACAAAGTGTTATAAAGCGTCTGATTCGATGTTTGTTGCACGGAAACAATAGTATGGCTTGTCAAGCGGTGTCAGAACAACCGATTTCCGTTACTGACCGACGAAAGTAATGATCAGGGCGGCGAGAAGACACTGGCGATACTCGTCAAGGTGATCGCCAGAGCAGTCACACGATTTGTTGAAATACCGGTTTGTAACATCGGTACAGCCGCGAACATCTTCGAAGCAATCGACAACTGTGTCAGGTTTTTACTGATTTTTAAATTAAGCTGTTTTGTATCTTTGGTCTATTGGATGAATCAAATATATTTAAGACGTCCACTCCGCCATTCTATTTGATTTGTTCAACTGTGAATTATCTTGATTTGTAAATTAATACAGTTATGACATTTATTTAACTTTTTAATACGGCTTAGAGATTGTCTAACCCTTTTGTTTTGATGCACCTCTGAGCTTGGTTTCAGAGGATATACACAATAAAAGTTATCTTATTATTATTGTGTCAAGAAGTGCATTGATATTATTACTAATAATGTTGGCAATCTTTTACTTAACTGGCCTAAATTCTTAGCAGCATCTACCGTATAGGTACTGCCTTGGGTTGAGGCATACGGAAAAGGTTAGGGTCAGTTGGATGAACTTAATTTAGGCCATTTAAGTAAAAGATTACAATAATTTTTGTTCACTTTCATTGTAGCATTATCTCACTATTTCTTATTATCTTTCAGTACACGAGGAATTCCGTGTGCGAATCTCATCGCGTTTTAATAATAATAATGCATTTTATTTTTACACTCATATCCAGAGTACAACTCTGTTGAAGGGTGTTTACAATGACTAAATGGACTAAAATGTGCGTAATAAAATGTGCGTAATAAAATTAAACGTATATGTATAAGGCTTAAGCTTCATTAAAGCAAAAATGTACTAAGCAAGATAAACTAAAGCTATCAATGTACATACAAAAGCATACGCATGAGTAAATAATAAATTAATAAATAATTAAAATAATAAACTAGTATAATAGTAGAAAATTAAGAATAACGTTAATAATAAATACTATGATATGAGTGGTATATAGAACTAAATATTAAAACCAAGTTTGAAATAGTGAGTTTTAAGACTCGCTTTAAAAGTGTCCATGCAGCCGGTCAGACGCAAGTCTTCCAGTAGAGAGTTCCGTAGAGTCGGCCCAGCGCGAGAGAATGAACGGCGGCCGTAATGCTCGAGGTTGTGGCGAGGAACGGCGAGTAGAGCGCGATCGGCAGATCGTAGGGCGCGGCGTGGAACGTACGGCGTGAAGAGCGATGCGAGGTACGCCGGCGTCCGGTCATGAAGGGCGCGTTTTCGTCAGCTAACTGCAGTGTGATGAAAGGGCGGCACAACTCGGTGTTGTCTCGCATCAAGAACGTACAGCCAAACGTCCTCGCCATCGGCTGCATCTGCCATCTAGCGAATCTCTGCTGTGTTCATGCCATCAAGCAGCTACCCTTGCCTGTGGAAGAACTCCTCATCGACGTCCTCTTCCACTACAGTGCGAAACGTAAAGAAGAGTATCGTGAGGTCCTCGAATTCTGTGAAGTCGCACCGTTGAAGATTCTGAAGCACGCCAATACGCGGTGGCTTAGCTTACAGAGATGCGTGAACCGCTTTCTGCAGCAGTGGCTGGCGTTGCTCAGCTACTTCGAGAGCCACAAGGATCGTGAACGGCCAGGACGTGTGAAGCGGTGTGCAGACTATCTGGCCAGTGTTGAGATGAAGGCGTACTTCATGTTCCTGTCGTTCATCCTCGAGCCGCTGAATACGTTCAACACCATCTTCCAGACAGATGCTACACAGATCGCCGTCCTCATCCCCGAGATGAATCGCCTTCTACGACTCTTTATGGCCAAGTTCGTGACCATGCGAGTGATCAAGTCTGCTGCAGACCTGATAAAGGTGTCGTTTGCAGACCAGTCTCAGCAGCTTGACGACGACATCCTCGCAGTCGGCATGGATATGCGTACCATGCTTGCGGACAGTGCTGACGACTTGTGAGATGGTGATGGTGAGGATTTTTCCCTTCCACGACACATTGCTGAAGGATCTCGCTGTGCTGAATCCTGACCCCAAGATATGTGACGTCTGGAGTCCTGCGATGGTCACGAATTTGGCAACTCGGTTTGACATCGTGGCAGCCGACTAAGCTTGATCATCTCGTGGGCGGAGTTGCTGGACTACCAGCTGAATCCGGACGACGACCTGCAATCATTCTCCAGCGACAGTCGTGTCGACACCTTCTGGGCTGTGATGGGACAGAAGAGGACGTTTGTGGGTGCAGTGCGATTTCCACTCCTCGCACGTTTGATGACAACTCTTTCTGTGATCGCCCACAGCAACGCCGGCAGCGAGCGTGTGTTCTCGATGTGTCGAAAGATCGACACTGACTCTCGGTCACAGCTCGGCAACGACACCCTGCGTGCGCTGCTGTCATGCAAAATCAACACAGACGATCCTTGCTATTCCTTTGTGCAAGAGAAGGATATTCTCAAGTCCGCCAAGGTTGCGACATGGGATTATGTGAAGGATCACCAGTAAATGTGTAGGCTTGTGTCTGTTGCGCATGCTCTGTGAGATGGACCTGAACGTTATTTTTTTCTGGTAGTTTTGTGATATATGTGTGTGGGTTTTCATAAATTATAGGCGTGTGCCTGTCATGCATGGTAAAGTCACCCTGCATGTTCTATGTAAGATCGACATGGGCGTTATTCTTTTGTGCCAGATGTTTAGAGCTCATGCGTTATTTGTGAATATATATATAATGTGCTTTTGTATCATATATGAACTGTTGGTGAATGGTGATAATAAAACATGGTTGTTACTGTTGAAATATGCATTTTTGTACCTGAGTTTATTGACAGTGCAACAGCACTACTGATAAGTGAATCAGTGCCTGCTGTTATTGTTTACCTGGTTGTGCTCAGTCATGCGTACTGCTTAGTGACGTAATGCTTAGTGAAGTGCTGTAGTCTTTGTCTGTTCTTACGTTGCACTTGCCATGCTGCCTTTCGTGTAGAGCAGTCGTCTGTTCTAATACATTTGTTTCTATTGACATCTCGGTCTACTGTGATGTTTTACTTCTGCGTGAATGTGGTGTAAACGTCGATACTTTCAACAGGTTATGGGCCCAGAAAGTTACCACTGCGCAAAGTAAGTAAACGAACTTTGTAACAATCTCCAACAGACCGTGACTGCAAGCGATTACTAGTGGCCAGTGGTTGTATGCTACAGTGTACAAGTTGGCCTAGCTACGTCTGGCTAGTGAAGTGCCGGGAATTCGGTGGTTGTAATCACGGGCAACTGAATCAGCTTGAGCCCCTGTAACTGATATATATATATATATAAGGGTATGCAACTAGGAATGACCCCACTCACCTTTCAACATCCGTATCTCGGCGTTGCGATGCGTAATCCGAATACTATGACCTTACACAAATGTCCCAATGAATAAACTTTCACTATACCTACTTGTCATTAAAAACATATATGGATTTCTTATGAAAAGCGGTACGTTAACGACTGTACGCACAGAAATAACACCGCACAGCATACGTTAACGTTACAATGTTACTGGAAGTGAGGTGCTTGTTGGGTAGTGAGGTGCAAAATTCTTTGTTAGGCAAACGCCACGTGTTTGACCTTTGCAAGAGGATTGTCGACGCACACCTGTCACCTGCTGTAGAATGTGTCAGACTGATAATTGGCTCCTTTTGTTGTGTAGATTATTTGTTTTTAATGACAAGTAGGTATAGTGAAAGTTTATTCATTGGGACATTTGTGTAAGGTCATAGTATTCGGATTACGCATCGCAACGCCGAGATACGGATGTTGAAAGGTGATTGGGGTCATTCCTAGTTGCATACCCTTATATATATATATCAGTTACAGGGGCTCAAGCTGATTCAGTTGCCTGTGGTTGTAATCGTACCGTAGTGAACGTCGCGCTGCTCTGGAAACGTCGGACTATAGACACAAGCACAAGTGTCAACCGTTACATATCTGTGAGCAATGGCGGACGGGGCTATCAACAAGATGGAGAAATTAACTGATGACAACTGGTCGTACTGGTGTAAAGTGATATATGCCATCCTTAAGAAAGAAAAAGTGTGGGACATTGTAATAGACAGCGCCAACAAGATAGCGCCAACAGGTGCAGACGCATCAGACAGTGCTACAGAGGAATTCGTGGCCAAACAGGAGAAAGCTTGCGGCTGGTTGGTTCCAACGATATCTTCAAAGCTCAGCTACTTGTTACCCAACGAGCCAGTTGATCCGGCGGTGATCTGGAAGAATTTGGTTGAACATTTCGAGTCGAAGTCTGCTTTTAACGTGTTTCATCTGCAGAATCAGCTGGCGCAATTAAAGCTGACCGACAAAGAGGATCCGGTTCCATGGGTTCGTCAGCGCGTCAAGCTGTACGAGCAACTGGCACAGCTTGGCAAGAAAGGGGAAGACGACGACCAATGCATGGCAACGCTTATCTTGCTTCCAAAGCTCTACATGCCCCTAGTGACGTCTCTAACGACACAGCTGGCACAAGGCGCCCTGAATATGAAACAGCTGAGTGATTTTTTGGAAAATTAACCCCAAGACATCGAAGGTAGATGCAGTGCATGAAGAAAGGGCTTACGCGGCCAGTGCAGGGGGTCGTGGCCGCAGCAAGTTTCGCGATCGTAGTCGCGGTGGGCAAAGTGGCTCGTCTGGTTGAAAGTGCTTCCGCTGTGGAGGTATAGGGAACATGATGAAGGACTGTCCGAGTCCAGATGAGAACCAAACGAAATGGTCCCATCATGCCTCTCACTCCACGTTTCTGGCATCGGCAATTCTGTGTGAGTCTTCTTACGACAAACGTGTAATCATGGACTCTGGTGCCACGAGTCACATGACCTACAACAAAGACTGGCTAACGAAATTTAAAGTTGTGAATCCCCCTGAAGTTGTTGTTCTCGGAGATGGACACAGAGTGTTTGCACACGGAATTGGAACACTTGCGGTGAAATTGCAGTTTGACGATTAAATGATCCACACCGCGGACATGCGTAGCTGCCTATTCGTTCCTGATTTGTCGTGCTCGTTGTTCTCGATCAAATCTGTCACTGCTGACGGAACGAAGTCGGTGACTTTCGGGCGCAATGGCGCCAAAATCATCGACTGTGAGAACAGACTACTTGGTATGGGCTCGCTCAAAGACGGCGTCTATACTCTCAACTGCTCTGTACAGGCACCGTGTGACAGTCAGCCTGTCGAGTTCACAGAAGGAGACTCGTCCACAGCTTCCAGCACCCAGAATTGTTTGGTTGCTGGTATCTCAGCTGACACGTGGCATTGTCGATTTGGCCACTTGGGCAAGCAGAACATGAAGAAGCTGATGAACTCTGACCTTGTCAAGGACATGGCTGTTTCAACTCAGACGTTGACCTTTTGTGAACCGTGTGCTCAAGGCAAGGCACACCACCAATCGTATCCGAAGATATCTGACACTCGTTCGGCTGACATCTTGGATTTAATACACGCAGACGTTTGTGGCCCAATCAACCCGGTTTCGTTAAGCGGCAAATGTTATTTCGTAACTTTTACGGATGATTGTTCAAGATTTTTCTGGGTGCGCTTCATCCGTCACAAGAGTGAGGTGTTCCAGAAGTTTCGCGATCTCATCAAGGAACTTGAGAAAGGCACAGGGCGCAAGCTTAAGGCGCTCAGATCGGATCGCGGTGGTGAATTCCTCTCCAACGAGTTCCAGCAGTACTTGAAGCGTCGCGGAATTCATCATCAGCTCACTACCGCCGACTCTCCGCAGCAAAATGGTGTCGCTGAACGTATGAACAGGACTCTAATCGAGAAGGCCCATGCGATGATTGCTGCGGCCAATGTTTCAAAGACGTTCTGGGCTGAAGCCATTGCGAATGCAGCTTACGTCCGGAACCGCAGTCCAACGTCCTCTCTGCGAAACATGACACCGTTCGAGGCCTGGTGGGGACACAAGCCCTCAGTGAAGCATTTGCGCACGTTTGGATGTCCTGCCTATGCATATATTTCCAAGGCAAAACGGCACAAGCTGGACAGCAAGATCGAAAAGTGCATGTTTCTCGGCTACAGCACGTGCTCGAAAGCATATCGTATCTACAACATCGCTCAGAAGAAGATGTTAGTTCGACGTAATGTCACCTTCAACGAGTCTGCTCTTGGTCGAGAAGGAGAATTTCAGTTACAGCGACCAACAGAGACTGTAGAGCTGGAGCTGGGCGATGGCGCAGTCGTTGATGAAGCAGTCGTTGATGAAGCAGAGGAGAATCTGCCTGAAAAAACGTATAACTTAGCCACAAACAGTGAAGCTAGCGATGCATCAGGCGCCGAGGATACAGACGGAGAAGCAGTTGCACTTCGCAGAACGACTAGAGCAAATGTAGGTGTTCCTCCCGTAAGATACAGTGACGCGGGACTTTTGGCTCAAGCTCTAGAGGCAGACGTTCAAGTTCAAGAGCCTAGCAGCTGGAAAGAGGCAATGAAGTCGCAACAAGCAGACGAGTGGAAGGCGGCTGCACAGATTGAGTACAAGTCACTCATGGACCACGGCACCTGGGAGTTAGTGCCACTCCCTCCGGATAAGAAGCTGGTTGAAAGCCGGTGGGTGTTCAAAGCAAAGCACGACGAGTCGGGCGCAGTCGAGAGGTACCAGGCGCGGTTCGTGGCTCAAGGCTTCATACAAGTCTTTGGTGAGGATTATAACCAAACATTCTCGCCAGTCGTCCGATGGGAATTAGTCCGCACTATCATCAGTCTGGCTGCGCAATACGACATGGAAATCCACCAAATGGACGTCGAGACCGCATTCCTCATTGGCTGGCTGGATGAGGAAATATACATGAAGCAGCCAGAAGGCTTCGCGTCTCCCGGTCAGCAAAACCTCGTGTGTAAACTCAAGCGCTCTCTGTACGGCCTGAAACAGTCTCCACGTTGCTGGAATGAAGTGCTACATGAGCAGCTGGTCGACATGCAGTTTGTTCAGTCTGCTGCCGATCAGTGTCTCTACATCGGTAAAATCTGCGGGAGTTATGTTTTTGTGGCGATCTACGTCGACGACATTCTCATAGCATCCAAAGAGATCCAAGTTGTCCAGAAAACCAAGGAGCTCTTTGCAAAGAAGTTCAAGGTGAAAAACATGGGCAAACTCCATTACTTCCTCGGGGTGCGCATTCATCAGTCTGATGGTGCATTCTGGTTGGGACAGGAAAAGTACGCCGAGAACATTCTGACCAAATTAAAAATGGAGACGTGCTCCCCTGTCAGCACACCCATGGAGACCAATGCGCGTCCTGTGAAAGCAAAAGGATATTCGACCCCGTTCGATGCCAAGCTATATCAGTCGGCGATCGGAAGCCTATTGTTCTTAGCCAATGTGACCAGACCAGACATTTCACAATCTGTCCACAAGATGGCTCAGTTCAGTGCCCAACCAACAGTCGAACACTGGAAGTTAGTGAAGCGCATTCTTCGTTACGTGCATGGAACGAAGGGCATTGGGCTACTGTACACAACAGAACAAGACTCGTCACTTGTTGCTTATTCTGACGCGGATTATGCTGGTGACGTCAATGACCGGAAATCGACTTCTGGGTTTGTGTATTTGAAGAACGGAGCAGCGATAAGTTGCGCAGTAAAAAACAGTCGGTGGTCGCACAGTCAACTGCTGAAGCAGAGTACGTCGCTCTGTTTTATGCTGCTCAACAGTGCGTCTGGTTCCGTGAGATGCTGCTAAGCCTGAAGCAAGGAAAACCCGAGACAATGGTCATCTACGAGGACAACCAATCGGCCATCCAGATTTCCCAGAATGCAGTGCATCATCCGAGGACAAAACACATCGGAGTCAAGTACCAATTCACGCGAGAGAAAGTACTCAACGGCGTCATCAAGTTGGAGTATTGTAACACTGCTGACATGGTGTCTGACATTCTAACTAAACCATTGGCTCGCAACCGATTTAAACTGTTACGTGCTAAAATGGGACTTGACACTCAGCCACAAAATTTAGGAGTGTTGAAATATGCATTTTTGTACCTGAGTTTATTGACAGTGCAACAGCACTACTGATAAGTGCACCAGTGCCTGCTGTTATTGTTTACCTGGTTGTGCTCAGTCATGCGTACTGCTTAGTGACGTAATGCTTAGTGAAGTGCTGTAGTCTTTGTCTGTTCGTACGTTGCACTTGCCATGCTGCCTTTCGTGTAGAGCAGTCGTCTGTTCAATACATTTGCATGCACGTTTGTATGCATACATACATGCATGCATGCATACATACATGCATGCACGCACGCACGCACGCACGCACGCACGCACGCACGCACGCACGCACGCACGCACGCACGCACGCACGCACACACACACACACACACACACACACACACACACATACATTCATACATACATATTCTATTGACATCTCGGTCTACCGTGGTGTTTTACTTCTGCGTGAATGTGGTGTAAACGTCGATACTTTCAACAGTTACTGTCATGAAAAGTATTCTTTATGTAATATTTTGTTCTCTTAGAGACTTAGACCTTCCGATTTCCATACAAGTGCCTGATTTTCCGAGACTACCCTATTTACGTATGAATCCCCGTTTTTCCGAGACCCTCCGATTTACTTATACATCTCCTGGATTGGCATTTCTGAAACTTAACATGTATGATGGTATGCTATGGGACACCATGGTATATTTTCATAAGGGCAAGCTCAACATATTCGCCAACACTCGCGTTCTCGAGTAGCGCCATCTGGCTGATTCATTCAGGAAAAGCAGCAACTTATTTCTACACAACAGTATTATTAACACAAATAATATTCATCATGTTCATAGGGAACACAGTGTACAATTGGTTATTAATTAAAATAATAGTCGTCATAGCCAACATCTATATTGGAATATTACTACGCACGCACGCACGCACGCACGCACGCACGCACGCACGCACGCACGCACACAAGCGTGCAATGCAAACACGGGCAGGCATCGTCATTAATTACTAAACCATGGAATAGGTATACAGCAACAGTGTACGCAACATGAACAATTAATTTCGTATTTAAATACAAATATAAATACGTACATGCATGCGTGCATACATACGTACGTACGCACGCACGCACGCACGAACGCACGCACGCGTATGCATGCATGCATGCACGTTTGTATGCATACATACATACGTAAATGCATGCATACATACATACGTAAATGCATGCATACATACGTAAATGCATGCATACATACATACATACATACATACATACATACATACATACATACATACATACATACATGCACACATACATACATACATACATACATTCATACATACATACATACATACATACATACATACATACATACATACATACATACATACATACATACATACATACATACATATATACATACATACATACGTACATACTACATACATACGTACATAATTACATACATACATACATACACAGATACAAGCGTGCGTGCGTGCGTGCGTGCGTGCGTGGGTACAATGAAAACGTATATTTAAGGCACAATGTAAATATAATTACTGCATGAATCTATTCTGCGTTTGCTTCCAAAACTGGCTTCGCCCAAGTTCGCGCTTACTCCACGGGCAGGCATCGTCATTAATGACCAAACCATGGAATAGGTATACAGCTACAGTGAACGCAACATGAATAATTAATGTCTCATATATATATATATATATATATATATATATATATATATATATATATATATATATATATATATATATATTTATGCAATAACCAACACAAGTCTGATGTAGTAGAGATTGAAAAGGGCCAAATAAATGACGTTTTATTGCAAAGTGGACTGCTTATCACGCAGCCACTTTGGGAAGCACATTAACAGGAATGTGAGCTCCTCAAAGCAAACCAGACAGGAACTGAACACATGTACAGCCCCGTCCGGCAAGTTTCTCAGAGCCCACATTCCTACAGGCATGACGATAACATATATACATCAAGAAGTCGTCATGAACATGTAATGCAAAGAATACAGACATTCCACCACCAATACACAAATTTAATTACAAACAGGTGGGGCCATTTCGCTAACCTATATAAACATAAGCCAAGAATACCGATGAAGAAACAGGAAGCCTGTCTGCGCAGAAAACCCCATGAACACCAACTACTAGGGGATAAACCCTTGTGTTCATCTAGTATAAAGCGAAAAGTGGGGAAAGCGGTTTCGACATTTTCCAACTTCCTATTTCATCAACGATGTACAATCGCATTTTACACTAAGTATTGAAAATAAGGAAGGAAGGTGGGGAGGAGGGCGGATTTCGAGAGACAAATTTTCTAGACACAACTTCGCGATGCAGAGACTGGAACAGGAGTGAAAGATTCCAGCTGCTGGCTCTGGTTTGAACTGGTTTCCGTTAAGCCGTGATTGGCTGAATATCGTGGAGTAATACAAATTATTTGGCCAAATAGTTCCGGTGTAGTCTCGGACACCCAGGGCAAGACTTGCCTTGGTTATCTCATAAAATCCGTTATGCAGCTGTAAGTTGCATAAATCCATTTATGCAATAACCAACACAAGTCTGATGTAGTAGATATATATATATATATATCCGTTTCGAATTTGGCTACCCGATGTTCCATGTTACCATTTGATTGACACATTCGTATGTATGCATTAACACACGTGTAGGTACTGTATTTGGACCCGCACTTTGCAAAAAAAATGCATTCTAGTGTTGTACGCAATGTCTTCATCTACCGCCCTTACATCATGACAATTGGGGTAGATCTACTGCGTTTATGCAATGTTACTTGGCCTCTATGTATAATTTTATTTGAGACGTGAACTATTTCGTCACCCTTAGCCAACAACGCGATAACACAAGTGAACGGAAGTTGATCATCCGTGTAGTAAAGTGCCAAGCATGCACCATGCACGGTCAGGGCCAAGCATGCACTATGCACGGTCAGGGCCAAGCATGCACTATGCACGGTCAGGGCCAAGCATGCACTATGCACGGTCAGGGGCGTCCGCAGGCTTTTTTCCATGGGGGGCAACAAATTCTGCTGTCTGGTTTCGACCACAAACATTTACACTTACCGAAATGTCTATTTTCAAATTTAACACAAATAGTAAACAGTCTACTCGCCATAAAAGACCTAAATTTTACAAACATCCAGATCCAGGACACATGCCCCCCACCCCTCCGGACGCCCATGTGCACGGTGTACTCGCGTAGTAGCTGCCGACACGCATGACTTGGCACACAGCGTAATCAGCGTAGTAGGCCTATTTCTTGACCTTATTCGCGGATTGAACTGGCTAATTTAAATAACATCGCAAAACATACAGATGAGCAATTTATAGACGTCGAATTACGAAGTATCTATCACAAACCAAAATGTTTGTGTGTATTATACCCATTTCAATGCAACGACGATGTCAATACGGGTATAGATTATATGAATACAACGTGTTTTAACATAAATACCTGTATTTCAGCTTTATGCGTGCCGCATCCAACAGCTGCAGGCTTCGTACGTCGGAGGTCCGGAATGGTAGGTTATCTTACGGATTATGCGATCCACCATAGCCGACCTAGATTGCCAGAACAATTTATGTTCCAATGGTCAAAATTTTCTAACATATAGAAACGTGCAGAAGAAAGTGAAGTCGGTTTGTGGTTAGACAACAAGTCTTAATCCGATTCCACTTATCAGAGATAAACACCGTGGTGCATACTAGATATTTTTAGATGGCCTGCTTTAGCAATAGCGTGTGCCCCGTTCGCTCAGGTTGTGGCAGACAAAGGCAGGGAACCAACTAACAAAGACAGGAGGAAACCACCCTTATGAAAATATACCATGGTAAATGCATGGTATACCATGGTGTTTTGAAACAGGTAAACCATGGTAAATCATGGTAAACCATGGTAAATACCATGATATACCATAGTATACCATGGTATGCCATGGTATACTATGGGATACCATGGTATATTTTCATAACGGGTGTAATTTTAAAAAAATCATATCAAATCTGACATAACTGCATTTGAGCCAGACACATTGGCAAGTTTGTTGGTAGAACATGTTGGCAATGTAACTGTGGATTTTTAGATGATTTCAATAGGCGGAACGATTTTTGGCATTTTTTTTTTGCCACAAGGCACGTGTGCGTAGTAATTCATGCAGAAATTGGTAAAAGAAGTGACAGGCACGTTCAGGCATTTTAAATGAGTTAGAAGTACGAGACTAAACTCGATCAGCATGTCAATGAGATGATGGCAACGGCAGGTAAGAAGTACGAGACTAAACTCGATCAGCATGTCAATGAGATTATGACAGCGGCAGGTAAGAAGTACGAGACTAAACTCGATCAGCATGTCAATGAGATGATGGCAGCGGCAGGTAAGAAGTACGAGACTAAACTCGATCAGCATGTCAATGAGATGATGACAACGGCAGGTAAGAAGTACGAGACTAAACTCGATCAGCATGTCAATGAGATGATGACAACGGCAGGTAAGAAGTACGAGACTAAACTCGATCAGCATGTCAATGAGATGATGGCAGCGGCAGGTAAGAAGTACGAGACTAAACTCGATCAGCATGTCAATGAGATGATGGCAACGGCAGGTAAGAAGTTTCAGAATTTTTTATGGTCCCGTTTTCTTATAATCATGCAAAACGGTAACATGGTTGCCAATGAGAAACACAACAGTAGGCTGAACCCTGATAAGCGTGTCCCAAAATCAAGCTGCCGTCAAGTGAGAATGTAGCCTCGATTATCGAGGCTCCGCGCTGTGGCGTCACCGTTTGTCGCATGAACCGCGGGTTATTTTGTTGGTAAGAAGTTAGAAAGATACACCAAGAAGACCTATATTACGAGGTGTTTATACTATATAGGGGTGTTTATACTGGAAACTAAGAGGTGTTTTTATTTTTGGAATTAAAATGCGACTGAAGCGCTCGTGGCGGATAGATGGGCAACTATAATTTGCCTGCAGCGCCCCAGTGAGCAACGTTTTAACAATTTGACCTGTCACGTTATCCTAATGTTATCCGTCCGTTTTTTGGTCGGCCTCATCTTCTATTGCCCTCCGCCCAGTCGTTCTATTTTATAACATTTTATCTAAGCGAATCTTTTAACATTGGCAAAACGCTTTTTGAACGCTCCAGCGCGTTTGTGCGCGGTGCGGGATGACGGGACCAAGTTTTCCTGTTTTATCATTGGTGCTATCGCGCGTGGCCTCTGGTGGTGGAATCTATTTACATTTGTCCGTCTGCCCATCCGTTTGTATGCCCCTACAATAACATCCTCTGCCCGTACATTCACCTCCGCCCACTTGTGTCTTCATTCATCACTGTCCATCATTCATTACTGGCTATTGCACCTTCATTCACATCCACCCGTCGTCCCTTTAGCTAGTACCGGCTACCGCTCCCTCCATTTTTTATTCATCTCCGTCTTGCTGTCCCTACATTCATTGTCGCTCGTATGCCTCAACAAACACCTCCGGCCGACTATCCCTACAAGCAACTCCGTCCATTCGCCCCAACATTCACCTCTGCCCGTCCATCCCTACATTTAACTCCTTCCGTCGGGTCCTACATCTGATTCCAACTGCAAGCGTCTTCACGGATGAAGCAGCGAAGCAGTGAAGCAACAACCAAGAAACGCCCCTAGCGACCACAAACGTAATACGTAATACAACGTCAAATCAACTGATGGAATTATGCAAGAAACATATTTTTCACTAGAAAATCGCACTGTTTAACCTTGGTTAAAGTAAAAATAATAAATCACGTGGATTCTTCATTTGAGATTTTAAATATTGACCTTTCCCCATCCCCACGAGGTGCCATTTCTGCAGAGTCTTCGCCGGCTTGGTCTATCTTCTGTTGTGGTAGCAAGGCCGGTAGCCTTAGATTGATTTATTCCTGCATGTTATCCAACCAGCTCTTTCTTTTGTAGGCTACAGCCGCTTCCGCTGCTAGTGTCCTCGAGACGGCAGATTCTGTCTTCTTCTCACCCTGGTGTTATATCGAGGGTCCTATGACGGGTTGCTTTGGTTCAGTCCTAATATGAATGTAGCCACTACTAGTGAATCATTAGTCTGTCCACGTATCGTGCTATGTGCAGCAGTCGTCGACAGCACCACTCATTCCCTTCGGGATGAACACTGCCATTGTGTCGTTTTTGCTGCTCTGTACCTCTGCCGAGGAGGCATACAAAATGTGGGCGAGCATAGATACAATGTTTAGAAATAGAGCAACTGGTTGGAGGGAAATAGAAGAGTGGACCGACAGAAGGAAAAAACTGGCTGGATAACATAAGAAATGGACATAGGGAAGCCTAGTGACCCTGCTATATACGCACAACAGAAGACAGACCAACGATGGCAAAGAATCTGGAGAAATGACACTCCCACTACCGGGATGAAGCAGGAGTGGGCGAAAAAAGAGTGTACAGGAGCGCACCATTGAGAGGAACGTATGCGGTAATACTTAATAAGTCAAATCATTGCACTAGGGGCACTTCTTTGGAAGAACATAGGTAAAGTTATTATTATAGGAGGCGCTTCTTGGGATGAATATAGGCAAACATATTACATGTGTGGCCTCTAGAGGGCGATTCTTAAGAAGGGAAAAGGTCATTATATATTTTGTCACTAGGAGGCGCTTATTGGGAGGAAAATAGGTCAAAGTGTTATCTTTGTGGTAGCTAGGGGCAGTTCTTGGGAGGTAAATAACACCAAAAATGGACAGCTAAGTAGTGATATGAAGGAATGGTTTCTAGGCAATGTCATTGTTGTTTACGACGTGTTACAAGATTTAACAAGATTGCCATCCCAAACAACAAGTTCCAGATGGCAAGTAGACAAGGAAGCCACTGGCTTACCGAGAGCCCAACACTTTTATCATTTATGTATAGCCCGCCCTTATCAAAAAATTATGTAAATTTTATGTTTAAACATATTCACTCTTGGCATTAACACAAATATTTGACAGTTTGTTCCATTCATTTATCACCCTCTGTGAGAATGAGTAGTTTCTCGTGTCCAACCTACACTGTTCCTTAACTAATGCTGCTTTGTGTCCTATAGTTCTACTGCCTTCTTTAAGTCTGAAAAACATACTTCTGTCAATATCCTCATAGCCATTCATTATTATAGACACTTCTATTTGGTCTTCTCTAGTGTTATCGAACCACATTCTAATAAGCGGCTTTCATACCTAAGATCTCTCAATTCTTCAATAATATTAGTTGCTCTTTGTTGTATTCTTTCTAGCTTATCTGTGTCTTTCTTACGATATTGCCTATATTATGTTTGCGGCATAACTATAGCTTTGCATAAGGGCATAATTAGATGTTTCTTCTTATATGTGATAGTTCTCATAGTTAGCCCTAGCATTTGATTACCTACTGAAACAGCAACCCCACATTGCTCTGAAACTTTCATGTCAGCACTAAATGTCATTCCCAATTCCTTTTCTGTTGTGGTTCTACCCCCATTTTATATTCTTCATCCATGTTTCCATGTGGATGCATTTACACTTCCTAAAATTGAATAACGTTTCCTATTTTCAGATCATTTAACCAATTTGTCTAGACCATCGTGTAAAGTTTGATTAACTGTATCATTTTTAATCTTTCTGAATACTTTTGTGTCATCTGCAAATTTCAGTACTTTGCTGGATATGTAACCATCCGAATAATTTATATATATATATATATATATATATATATATATATATATATATATATATATATATATATATATATATATATATATATATATTAAAATAGTATAGGTTATAATACTGATCTCTGTGGTTCCCCACGCAAAACAGATTTCCAATTTGAAATGTCACCATCTATTTCTCTCTGTCTTCTCTCTGTAAGCCACTTTCTGTCCAGTTTATTACATATACTTATACCATGGGCTTTCTCTGTAAGCCACTCTTCTGTCCAGTTGATTACATATGCCTATACCATGGGCTTTCAGTTTAAGTAACAATCTTTGATGTGGCACTTTATCGAAAGCTTCCACAGCATATGCCAAATTTTTTCTTATAGCCACTTTTAACAGGTTGTTCTTTCTGGACCTTTTCTCTTGTTTTTTAACGGAAAAATATCTCACTAATGCCCTTAATATCATCTTTTAAACAAGTCCAGTATTATGTTGTTGTTTTGTTCTTCGGTAAGTTATTCCAATCTATATTCGCTAGATATGTTCTCATCTGTTTTATGTTTGCCTTTGTTGAAGTTTCTGCTCCATTGCTTTTTATATGTATTTCTTATTTTTACTTTTGTATTAAAATGGATGTGATTATGATCACTGAAACCCAAAGGTTCGTGTACGTTAACATTGTCAACTAATTCATTTTGAGAAGAAAAAAGGCATGTCCAAGACGTGTTGAGTAAGGAAACAATCATGTGTTTGAGGTAGAAACTGATGGTCGTCACCCCCAGCACTCTCTAATGATTTCCATTGTATATGACAATGTTTAAAATCACCCATCACTCTTGCTCACCTCCCATATAGCATGTTGTAATTGCACTACCTGTATCTTCTTCTTGTCCTAAGTTTGCACTACGACATTAATCATATTGCTGATGTTGAGTTCTTATTACTGCGTTGCACCAAATTGTTTCCGCACAATCTGCTTCACTTTTCAGTGTTATTTTCGCATTTCATTGAAACTGTGCACTAGAGTAAATTAGTATAGTTTCAAACAAAAACTAATGTTATTGTGTTTCTAGACACATTTTCAATACAAACACTATTCACAATTCTATGCAATTGATACTGAGAGATTTCTTGAAGAAAATTAAGAGTTTTCCAAATGAAATAAAGAATCAGAATCTGCAAAGATTTTGGTCACTGGGGGAGCTGCGGGCAAATTAGTTGTCCACCTATCTGCCACGGCCGTTGCAGTCGCATTTTAATACCAACAATATCGACGAGACAGAGCTTCAATAAATTTTAATACCTATTTGTCATACTACGGGCGCCACATAGTTCTAGGAGTCAGACCACATTTGAAAATTGCATTGGTGGCCATGTTAACGTTTTGTTAGATTATAAGAAAACGTGGCCACTAGAAATTCTGAAACTTTTTCACAGCAACTGCCATCATCTCCTTGACATGCTGACCAAGTTTTATCAAAATCACATACCTCCAGCTCTTTTGAAACGCCGCGACGTGCGATGCCCATCAATATTGAAAAAAAATAGCCTTGTATTCATGCGCCCACGTGGCCCATAGCAAAAAATTCCCATAAATCCATCCGCCTGTTAAACTCTCAAAAAAATGCACCATTTCACAGCCAATAGCTTCTACAAACAAACCTGTGAATATGCCTGCTCAATTGCACTTACGTCACATCATATGAATTCTTTAAATTCACATATCGCAATTTAATACGCCCTACATTCGTGTGAAACAATAAACAGGAAGGTCAACTGTGGTCTTACCCCTCTAAGAGTATCCACCGGGGACATTAGTTCCTTTATTATCCGCCAGGTGATAGTACACCGGAAATGACGTCATTACCCCTTTCCGCCGGCCACCTGCCACCGGGCTTGTTGCCTGACGGACCCATATATCCCTATCACTTTGAAACTCATCTGAAACTATTGCTATTTTCCGAAAAAAAAACTCTATTCCAAATTGCATTTCCACCATAAATGTTCGGTTGTCCCTCGTTCTGATACTGACTTTTGAGCTCAGGTTCCTGAGGATATAGGCGCCATAAAAGTTAATTATTATTATTATTATATATAGTGGAGTGGCTTAAGTCCAAACTTAAGTGGTATCGTGTCACGCTGGACCTAAGTGCCACATTTTGCATAGTTATACCATAGGACCATACACAACTTTTGAGAGAGAGGGTTTCCCTATTTTTGAGGTCAAGGTCAAATTATGTGTGTATAATGTTTTGTCATATCCAGCTTATATCCCACATAGAAACATGATCTTGGTATCTAAGCCAACATGTGTTTAGCACTAAGTTTGAAGAACTGTCGCAGGGCAGCTGTGTTAGTTGAGCCACTGGGTTAGTTGAGCCACTCATATTTCCCAGTAAATAACAGCAGCGACAGTTACTTGGTACCACCCAGTGATTGAACATGTTATGAGAACACAATGGACGTACAATAGGTGCCATTTGTCACAACGTTAAGAAAATGTGAGATAAATATATGTTTTTTGTTGTTTTTCATAACCTTTGTGTTTGCAATTAATGTCTTCTGGTGTGTGAACACTATTAACGCATGTGACTTTATTGCCTATGCACTTACAACTGGTCTAAGCATGCACAGGGAAGAAGATTAGTTTATTCGCTTCGTGCAATAATTAGAAGTTAATTACGAAGGCTTAATATTTGAAACGGGGCTAGTTGAGCCACCTAAGGCCCAAGGTGGTTAGTTGGGCAGTGTTTAAAAAAACGAAGACGAGTGTAGTTTTACATCAAAATAGGTGATGGAATTCATCTTTCCGAGCAAAATGAATTATCGGATAGCTACAAGACTACATATTAGCAGTTAGTCATACTGTTTGCGATGGGTCTATGAGTCAACGTTTATTAAGTACCGTATTCGACCTCTTAAGCGTACTTGCCCTAATTAGCGTACACCCCTTTTGTAGTCAGCAGGGTCCATAATTCTTGTAATTTGATTAGTGTGGAACAACTGAAAAGTGTCGACATCTGGTTTTAAGCATTTTGCTGAGTTTTTAAATGACAACACCTGTGTCAAACAATTACCTTATTGTCTAGAGTAACACATTCTGGTGTACGCTTATAAGAACAGTTCCTTGACATTTTTCTGTGGCCCAATTTGCTTCAAGCGTATTGTACGCTTATTAGCTCGAATACGGTATGTTGATTTATTAATTACTGCGTGTTGACTTATCAGTGACATGTTGTACCCATTTTGTATTGGCTGCGTTGTTATAAAGTTTTAGTAGAAACACCAGGCCACGAAGAAGTTCATCCAGAAAGTGGAGGACACAACATCTTCGGGGACACAGCCTGGCAGCTCTTCGCAACCAGTTTGTGACATCAGAATACGACAAGGTACACTTACAGGAAGATTAGCCTTTTATAATTAAACCATGACCTCCAATATTGATATATTCTCTTTTTTAAATGTTAGTAGAGTAAATATAATATTTTCAAGGAAACCCCTATTACTCTCTTGACTGAAGAATCACCACATACTCACATAAATAGGGTATCCCATAATTGTATGCATTGCTGTTAATTAATTTGTTTACTATCAATATGACCTCTGTTTAGAGTAGTGCTAAAAATATTCTTCTTCACAGTTAAGAGCTTAACTGATGCAATAAAATATCCAAATAATCTACGTTCGATATGTCAGTCTAATATATATAGCTTTTACTAATATTAACCTTTCCTGGTATGAAACATCTTAAAAGAGTTTAGTTGCTCTACGCTGCATTCTCTTAAGCATTAAGATATCTAACGTAGTAAGGGGACTTGTGCACAGTATTTTTTTATTGCGTAATTCCTTTCTTTTATGTCAACGTCAAAGTTCCTTTGCGTCTCAAAATTTATCCTAACCAGTTTCCCTGTCTATTATGACTTTGTTTCTGTCCAATCTCCTATGCAGGAGATCAAGCGTGCGAGGCGTCACGTTGGCAATTTACTGGCACGAAATAGCTAAGACAAGCATTGTTTCACGGGACAGAAGCTGGCCACTAGTACTATAGCTTGAGCAAATATTAAGCTGTTGCGTTTATCGGGAATCACCTGTGCTTTATGAAAATAATATTATAAATAATATTAAAATGTTTTTCTTGTGCATGTGTATTTATTCAAAGAGGCATAAAGAATACAGAGAGTACCAGATGTTCGCATATGTTGACATGCAGGACATCATCAGGCACATCAGGTGGCTCTCTCTGCTGAAGTGTGGGAGGCGCACACTGGACCAGTGGCCTGCCATCCAGGCCTACTTATCCAGCCACCCCGATGTAGAGAAGCCTGGTCGGGTCAAGCGATGTTAATCCCATAATGTACTAAAAAAGTGTGTTAAGTTTATTTATGTTTTACAAGCAGAAAGCTGCAAGATCCTCCAGCTGGCATCAAATGTAAAGGGCATGATCCGCAGATACATGGGCATTTTTGTTAAAGCAGAGGTCAACGCTGCCCGAGATGTTATGGGAGTTGCGTTCAAGGATCTGGACAGCCAGAAACATGACGAAGGCATAACAGTTGGAGTGCAGACCGTATCATTAGTCGATACGCTAGAAGACGAGGATCCCACGATATTCGTGTATTGGTGCAGAGACACCGCGCAGCCTCCTGCAGTGTAAATTGAACACTGACTGCGAGTTCCATGAAATCAGGTCATCGAGGGACCTGATCATCACAGCGAAGCATGCCAATGCGATCTACATCAATGAGCATGCGTTAGACCTGAGTGTGCGGGCATAACACTTGTATATAAATTGTATATAATGTTTGTTGTTCTTGTTCGGGGATTTTTTTTCGGATATTTTGGGATTATGAAATATTGTTGTTTTTTCAAGCAAAAGTACATTTTTACAAGAAGAGGGAGATCTGCTTTCTTTATAAAATGTTGGAAGGTCTGCAACATACTCATTAAAAACAATTATTATTATGGCCCCTTAAATAATATTACAACATTTTGACCTCTGGACCCACTGATCATGCGTTCTACATGTATTGTGATTAATTTTGTTAAATTGATAGCACGTATGCCACCAAAACATTGCTCAACATATTGCGATTAACACATGTTTTGATGACAATAATTACTTGGGGGAACATAATAAGCTAGTTTGTATTAACACATGCACACACGCACGCACACAAAACGTCTAGCAAAAACAAAAAAGAAACAAAATCCAGATAACAAAGGAACTATGTCGCCATCTGGCGTGTAAGTTATGGAGTAGGTTACCTATTTATACTGGTTCTTTACCCTCGGTCTGTGGAAGCAATCGGGAGAGGTTAGCAGCAGGTCCGCTGTCAGGCTCTGCATAGTCCCAGAACAATCCATGGCAATGTCTCATTCTTACAGGTTGCTCACCGACTGTCACCCAGCAGGATTGATGAGAACTAATCATTAAATGCCATTACACTCACTTATTAACTAGTAAAACTCACGTACATGCGAAATAGGATATAAAAGCTGCGGGCGGTTCATACCTGTGTCGTGTGAACGGAACGTCTGGTCTGCAAGTCTGACTCGTCGGTTAACTGTGTAGGTCGTATCGTTGATGCAGGAAAAAAACCGTGATTGCGTAAAGCCATTATTACATTTCTATGCGTACGTGCGTCCCACATGTTGTGACATTCCCCAGAAATATAATGCGGATCCGCCCCTGACCAGTTTGGCACGAATCTCGCGAATACGTTAAGACAAGATTTGGGGTCAATTACATTTTAATTGGAATTGAAAGCCAATTCCAATTACATAGTTGTAATTCGAATTGGAGTTGGTTTTTGTATTTAAAAGTAATTGTAATTGAAATTGGTGAAATATAATTGGTATTTTATATTATTTAATATCATAAATTATATATAGCTGATTCAAATGGAGTTGGGTAAATGCTTTGTACACTTTACGTAAGCCTTGTAATAAAATGTCATAACAACTCAGGCAATACATCTACCCAATTGGTACAACACCTCTGTACACGCTTAATTAATAAGTCAACACACTTAATTATATAGACTTATAGGACAATCGCAACCAGTGTAACTAACTGCTAATATGTTGCCTTGTAGCTATCCGATGTCCCAATTTGCTCGGAAAAATTAATTCTTTGATGTATTTTGGGGTAAAGAACATTCGTCTTCATTCTTTAACAGCTACTCAACTAATCCTCCCTTGGGTTTTGGGTGGCCCAACTAGCCCCGATTATATGTACATAACTTAATTTATGTCTAATATATGTGTGTGTGTGTGTGTGTGTGTGTGTGTGTGTGTGTGTGTGTGTGTGTGTGTGTGTGTGTGTGTGTGTGTGTGTGTGTGTGTGTGTGTGTGTGTGTGTGTGTGTGTGTGTGTGTGTGTGTGTGTGTGTGTGTGTGTGTGTGTGTGTGTGTGTGTGTGTGTGTGTGTGTGTGTGTGTGTGTGTGTGTGTGTGTGTGTGTGTGTGTGTGTGTGTGTGTGTGTGTGTGTATAATCTTTTTTTAAACATAATTTAAGACATCCAGTATAACCAACTGCTTGTTATTCAAGTAAGCATCGGGACATTTTAGTTGATAGCCATGCGGTTTGAAAAAATAAAGCATGGTCACATGCGTTGATAGTTTACACACCAGCAGCTATTAATCACAATCGCCAAACATTTCGAAAAACATCAAAAAACATACTTTTAACTCACATTTTCTGACTGTTGTGACCAATGGCAATTAGTATACGTCAATCGTGTTCTAATAACAGGTTAAATCACTGAATGGTTCCATATAATTGTCGCTGCTATAGTTTCCTGGGAATCATGGGAGGCTCAACTAGCACTGCCTTTCCCTGCTACTTAAAGTTAAAACCCATGGTATCGGGGATAGCATAACCAACTGGATAGAAAAATGGCTGACTGACAGAAAACAACAGGTGTCTTATGTCTTCTAGTTGCCTTCCTTCCACGATAGGTCAAAGGTCCTGGGGTACTCTATACATTGCCAATATACCATCCTTCAGAATTTATAAAGCTGAGCCCCCTAAACACCACGTTTTAAACTTCTACCAAAAATATACCCTTTTCAAGCTGATGGAGAGAAATAAGTACACACACCTTAACGTGTAATATATGAAATGTTTCATGATATGTATTATATATTATATGTATTATATATATTATATATTATATGTATTATATATTATTTCATTAAGGCATTTTATCCATAGTTTAATGTTAATTAAAGCATGCGGTGCTAAAATGTATGTACTCTTAATTATTTACATAATAGGTGTAATTCGATGCTAGACACTTTCAGCTGTGTTTCGCTCCCAACGTTTTCCAATACTTAGCGTATCGCCTGTCAGTTGAACTTATCTCGTACGTAGCCGTAGTTTCAGCTATATGTTTGAAGCAGTGAACTTGTCCGTTAAGCACTAGTGGCAAGAGGTGTGGCAAGATGTAGGCCACACACCCATCTAGTGCATTGCTCGGCCTTCACCATGTCATGCATGACTAATTTTCCACCAGAAAGGGTGTCGACACGTTCTTAAACGCATAACATACCGTACAATTACTGGTGTTTTCCCTCTCCTGCTTAGTTACAGCTGTTCTTGGATATCTACATTACATCGCATGTCAAACTTAAGCATGTCTTCTTCGAAAAAAAACCGTATAAAACTGATAAGTACTGTATTAATTAATGAAGGCCATTCTGTCATTATCTATTTATACGTATATCGAAACCGACCGGCCGAATAACAGACAAATTCAGCTGAAACTTCTAGCGGAAACTGTGTACTATAATCGCGTTGCGTGCTTTACCGAGCGTTGAACATAGAAAACGTATAATTTATCTCAAGGATGATATACTGGCAATGCATTGAGCGCCACCCCCTGTCAGAGGTCACAACACCTAAACCGGCCGGCTACAATACACGCAATATATCAAGAGGGAAACCGCAGACAGTTTAAAAGTCGCTGTGCAAAAGATCTGATGTATAGTGTAAAGTCAGTAGTTATGGTAATGGTAACACACGTTGCAAACGAGTATCGACCCAGTGAAGCCTGAAGACATCGAACTGAATCGAACCGTCCCCAGTCGTCACGCTGCAGTTAGCGGGTGAAACTGTCGCCAGGTACGGCATATTGTCAGTGTAATATCTGTCACAGGGTGTTGAGCCATGCCTAAGTAACCTTCTATTTACGCCAGCAGTCAACATGGTTTGATGCAACATGACGTTTGCCAGCAGGTCACTAGGGCGTATGTACCATTATATGGTAACAGGACAATACTTCCCAGAGCTTCGCTAGACATTACTCCCTAATATATTAGACCCCCGGACAATACCCTCTGCGCTAGGGTAATACTCCCCTGGGAACAATCGCGTAACAATAAGCGCTAACCGTATGAGTTACTTTGAATGTATTTTTAAGGGTTAATGTGTTTGGGTTAGGGCTTGAGGTTATTATATTTTGGATCTGTTTTAGGCTAGGTTAGGTTAGGGTTTTGATTGGGGGGCTAAGAGTTTGGTTTCTTCGGGTAGGGTTTCGTTGGTTTGAAGTGTAAGCGCATACGATATTTTAATGTGTTTCAAGGTTCATGTAGGCATTTACATGGCAGGAATAATTCCAGGATGGATGATGTATGTATTACTCCATATGACATTACCCCGGGGGATACTGTCCGGGGGTAATGTCTTAGGGGGTAATGTCCAGGGGCAATGTCCACACTGTAGGCATTCTTAGTTTAAGAAGTGTTCTGTGAGCATGGTAATTGTGATATACAAGCTTTCTGATCCCACCGTCTGTCCTGCCTAACTTAGCTATTGTGTCTCTTATACGATATTATTTGTGTTAGTGTATACAAGCCACGGTTAACTGCGCCCTCTGGAGAGCGGCTGACCATCCAATTCACACACTGTTTTAATTTTTCTGCCACATGTAAAACAGCATATAGTATTTAACTCAACATAACAACCGTTGCTTGGTGGATCAGTGGACACTGGTGGAAGGAGGCAAAGGAACATAAACAGAGGCGAGTGGACGTCGGCGCCTTTGGGGAAACACTGCCAGATGTCCCTAGCATTTAACGTATTAACATATGGTTATGCGCTTTTCTTCAATATTGCTGAAAATCATCGCTACATCGGGTCGTCTTTAAGCTCATTGGCATTGGAAATGTAGTTTTGACCATCAAAAACAACTACATACGATATTCACAGATTGAGTTATTGCTGAAAAATTAATGTAAATGGCGGCCATTTTGAAATCGACCATCCCTTATTTGTTGCCGTCTTTACTTCTCTTTCTCTTTGGGTATGTAGAATATATGTATCTAAATATTTGTGATGTTCTAAATTCCCCTTCTATCACCCATGGATACGTTAGCGGCTGCGTGGCAGTTACTTACTGTTAAAATACAAATCTTCTTGAGGTATCCACCACACGTTGATTAGACAAAAACTATGTTTTACAGTGTAATTGAGCGATTGTGTTTCTGTTGTCCAGGTTCGAACTTCTCCGGAGTAGAACTACACTGTGACAGAATCATGTTAACTCTTGTCGTACTGTTAACACTGGTCGCATTGGTGACTTGCACACCGGAGACGTGTCCGGACGGCTACAAGTGTAAATGGGAGAATGAATGGTTCGTGCTGTATTGTAAACCAAGAAATGGCATTGGAAGCTACGAAACAGTAAGAGGAACCATATCGGACTTGCCAACAAACGTGGTTCGACTAAAGATATCGGGCTGTAATCTAAATTTAAACGTGTCTGTGCAGTTAAACTTTGCCAACCTATCCCATGTCCGAGAATTGTCTCTAGATAGCATAAATGCTACCTCAAGGAACCGATTATTTCACGGCGTCACCAATATAACGCATCTGGTTCTTCGCAATCTCTCCTGGACGCGCATCGAGAAAGACACGTTCAGTGGTTTGTCGAGATTGTTGTCGCTGACGATAGAAAGTCTCAAAGAATTGGAGAGCATGGACCAGGACATTCTGAAGACTTTGTTGTCGCTCCAATTGCTCAAGTTCCGATACGTCGGTTCGACGCACGATGTTTTGAAATATGAAGACTACGCCCGGGTATTAGGAGGTATAACCAGCTCCAGTGTCCATACACTTGTATTGTATGCAATCCATTCCTCGCACCACACAGAATCCACGATTAACATCGACGATGTGTTTAAGTACGGGTCGGTGAACACGGGGCTGAAGAACTTGGATCTCGGAAGGAATTATATCACCACCTTCTTGGGTTCTCCCAAGCGCACTCTTCCGGTGTTAGAATACATATCACTTGCACAAAATGCCATTATCGGAACGTTTTATATTCAACCCTTCTGGATGCAGCTTGTGGCTCTCAGTCGTCTTGAGAATCTAGATATCAGTGAAATGAACGCTATGCTAGCAAACATTTCTAATGATGAGTTATTCAGTCTAGTTGTTGATAACAGTGATAAGATGTTCCTACCAATACACCTGGGTCGACGTCTCAAATCTGTATCTCTGGCGAACATGATATTTATACTCCGTGGCAACCACCCGTTGTTCCACTTCAGTTTCTACGACAAGTACGACGTTCTGAAATACGTTGACATGTCCAACGCTCGTTCGATAGCACAGATCACATATAATGTTGGTAATCTCCATGCACTGGAATATTTTAACCTACAGAATGTCAACGTGCTTGGAATCAACACAGATTTATTCAACAAAATGCCCAATCTGACGGTGTTACTGTTGGGTAAAAACGACATCGGCAGCGCGATTTGCTACGACAAGGACACCCGCATTTTCCGCAACAATGACAAACTAAGAGTTCTCGATTTGGCGCGATGCCACCTAACCGAAATACCGCCAAATGAATTTTCGAGTTTGCAGCAGTTACAAAATCTTAATCTATCCGGAAATTCATTACACAAATTTCATGTGGAATTACGAAAGCTGAAATCCCTTCGAATGTTAAATTTGAGCCACAACAAATTGACTTCTTTATCAGTTGATACACGCACACAACTCGACAATCTGGAATTAGAAGTCGACCTCAGTGGAAACCCACTCGATTGCCATTGCAAAAACATAGAATTTATCACATGGACTCAGGTATCCCATGTGAAATTTCTTAACAAAGGTGACACGTTTTGCGTTGATGGAAACAACACATGGAATTTGTTTTTTGATGTTCGGGAAATTATGTGCCATGAAAACGTGTCTATGAACAGCTCAGGAGAAGTCACATCGATATCAAATTACCGTGAAGTTGGGGCCAACATCTCGTGGACGTATGTTGTTATGATATCAATATCCGTGATACTAGTAGTGCTTGCCGTAGGAATTCCTTTTGTCATGTATATATTGAAACGATATCGTTGGAAATTCGGCACGTGTCTCCACAGATTCTGCAAAAGACATTCTTCTTCCGGAGTTGAAGACGAAAACGAGAGAGACGCTTTCATCTGCTTCAACTCGAACGACAGGGCATGGGTGTGTAACGACCTGCTTCCGCACATGGAGGAACACGAGATCTCGACGGTGATCCACCATCGCGACTTCCTGCCAGGCAGCATACTGGAGGAGTCAATCCGGGAGAGTATCGACAAGTGTCGTTTCACCGTGCTCGTCTTGTCGCCGGACTTTCTCTCCAGCAACTGGTGTCTCCTCGAAATGTATATCGCCCGCAGCCGCATCATCAGCCAAGGTCGTGACGTCATCGTGCCGATCATTCTGCGCGAGTTTCCTATGTCGCAGTTGACGCAGACACTTGAAGGTATCTTGAATAGATCTTACCTGGAGTGGACCGACGACCCAGTAGGCCAGACACTTTTCTGGGACAAGTTAGTGACCAAACTGAAGCATGGTGGCAACATTAGACCACTGAATATGTAATGTGTCGTTTGTCGTATGTTTCGCCTGTGTCAACAAGCCCCAGTCAGCAGTGGACAATGAAGACATTGACTTATGGAGAGACAAACAGTTGTTAATCTATATGTGTTTTCCCGCCTTTGTCACCTGTTTTACACTGACATGCACCTATATAAAAAGATATGTTATCGAATCATGCCAACAGTCTAGTAAAATGTTTAATTGTTATGTGATGTCGATCGTAATCAGTTTGTATGCGTAATTATGCGTCTTCTTGTAGTTATTAGTTAATTGTTCTCATTATTTAATTATTTTCACACGCACGCACGCACGCACGCACGCACGCACGCACGCACGCACGCACGCACGCACGCACGCACACACACACACACACACACACACACACACACACACACACACACACACACATATATATATATATATATATATATATATATATATATATTATATATATACTGTCGTCACCGTTATCTGTTATATAGTGCTTTGTCTGTCTTTCAAACCGTAGAGTCCGACATAAACATGCTCGCTTTCCTCTTAACACGCTATATCACTACCTTCGTAACCCTTTGCCAAAGAAATAAACCGTCTCGCCTCAGGCAGTCTGTTATTGCATGCATAGTAACGTGTTATTATGTCGACACCATTCTTACCAGACCATGACGAGACAGCTGTTGACGTCATCCGCGCGGTAGGAGGCACACTTGTCAACGGCCACAATGTATGCACCTCAATCATCCTCACTAGCCAGGGGTGACCTTAGTACATCTAGTAGAAAGACCTGTTTAAATGCTTATATTTCTTATACGAACATCCATAAAGCGCATCCTGAAGAACTGAATCGAACGTAAGCCGTCCTCAGTCGTCACACTGCAATTGTAATATGTGTGACACATCAGGGTGTTGAGAAATTTTCGGGGGGTAACGGGAACATTTTAATTAACGGAAATTTTTGTAGGTATAAAGACAGCGCTCAACTACTCATTCGGTCACCGGCTTCCGAGTCCCGGCGTTCCAGTGTTCCGACCCGTAGTTGAGTCACGTGATGATAATTTCATGCGCTCTCTTCATGTTACTTTGGGTAACATTAATAAAAACATCAATAAAAACACCAAAAACAAAAAGTTTTGAAACATTTAGTTTCAAGGCAGTATCAATACAATGTAATACATAATACTGAATAAAATACGATATACAATTGTACACATGTGACAGATTGTTTTGTTTTCATAACATGGTACACCAACAAGGTAACAGTCTACGCGTCACATGACATTAGGTCCCGTCTCCATATATATATGTGTGTGTGTGTGTGTGTGCGTGCGTGCGTGCGTGCGTGCGTGCGTGCGTGCGTGCGTGCGTGCGTGCGTGCGTGCGTGCGTGCGTGCGTGCGTGCGTGCGTGCGTGCGTGCGTGCGTGCGTGCGTGCGTGCGTGCGTGCGTGTGTATATGTATACCCGGCGCCAAGACTATTAACATGACCGGTTATTATTTCAATGTAGAATGACTGCCCAGTTACATGTTGAGCGTCGAAGTGGTTGATTAAAAATACAATGGATGCTCCCTTGCTTCGGCTACGGTTTGGTAGGATTTCTGGCAGTGTCAAACGTGTCACAAACGCACGATTTGTGGTTAACATAAATTCAATGCCGCCAGGACAACACTTCTGGGATGTTTATTAACATTTCTTTTATTTTTGCTGCATCTGAAATATTGCAGCTCCGTAAATATTTTGAGTCGGCATGCGGGCCACCATAGTAAAAAAATTAAGTCGTCCGAAGCCATTTTTGGGCGCCATGCATTGGCAACCGGGCGACCGCCAAATCTCACCCATGGTAATCTATTACCAGTAGTTTGGTTTAAATTTTATAAAAACTAACCCAGATGTGCCAATTCAGCTTTTAACAAGATTTAACAAGATTGCCAGCCCAAACAACAAGTTCCAGATGGCAAGTGGACAAGGGAGCCATGGCATTGGCTTATCGAGAGTCCAACAATTTTCTCATCTATGTGTAGCCCGTCCTTATCAATTATCTGTCAATTCAATTTTTAAACATATTCACACTACTAGCATTAACATAATCATTTGGCAGTTTGTTCCATTCATTTATCACCCTGTGTGAGAAACAGTACTCGATCATGTCCAACCTACACTGCTGTTTTGATTGACGGTAGTATCGTTTTTTTTTCTCCAATTCTTACGTTATTATTATTTTCAAGATCTACTGATTTCGAGCGAAGATCTACCACCAAAACGTCAAAGTTAGAACAAATATTAGAACTCATTACGAATCCCAACATACTGACGAACCACAATTTCACACAGGTGAAATGTAAAGCCCTCGAGCTGATCGAATTGTACTATGGAATGGGTATCGCGCCATATAAGAATGTACCATTTAAATTAAGTTCGTATACTGTAGTCGCTGGTAAAAAAATTGTAATACAAAAAATAACCTCTGAATGTCACTACTAGAAAATGAATTTACCGTACGCTGGTCATTCAGTACGATGACACTCAACAATAAAATGGGCACGAAACAACCACGAAGTAAAAAAAAAAAAAAAACGCCCGTCCTCGGGTTTTTGCCAAAGGGGTTCGGGTGTGCACAATCAACCGGGGATTTCTGGCATGATTTCTGAAAAAAAAAACAGTTATCAGAAAGGTGTTTCGAACACCTGTAAGCCACTGGGGACGGGCATGGGGTACAAATTGATTAGGGTATGCAATTACTATGGTACGAAATAACCGGGGTACGAAAGATTGATAGCCAACGGAAATGGTTTAACATGTTGTCAGTCATGCGCAGAACGCTTCCACGTCAGCTTACTGTAAAATCGCCAAGGTCTACATCGGAACTCATTGGTACACCGGCTGTAAATGATAACGTAAATTAAGGCAAAGATGCTGCTAATGACAATGATCGCTCGCATTGCAGATGGCCTCCCACTGGCAGCGTCAATGCAGGAGGATGAACAGGTACAATGCGAGACCATGTTCTAGTTCTATTGCAAGCAGAGAGACGCCAGTTCATCGAAACGGCAGTTCTCAATCTCCCTCGATCTGTCGTGGCCTCCCCTTGGGATGGACCCTGCTCCCTGACTGGTCGCTGCTAATTAATCAGTAGGCAATGCGGTATATGCAGGCAATATTTTAGTAATGTGGTATTAACCGGTCGACTAAGTTTAAATAAGCGTAGCGTCAAGTAACATATGCGACCCCGATACTGCAATGGCGATACTGTTGACGGGGTACCCCTGTTGTGTTGACGTTGTATCTGACTGTCTGATGATCCCGGATGGTTCGACCCATGACGGGTTGCGCCCACGCCGACGGACGGTTCGGCCCACAGACTGATTCGGAAAAAAATTATGATTGCACACAGAAAAATACGCACACGTTAATATAGTAATAATAATTATAAAGAAATATCCATAAAATAGCGGAAAGCACTTGACATAAATATGTCATTTTTAGGTTATTAACTGATAACTAACGTCAAAGTTGGGAAATGTTTACAACTTGATTAGGCATAGATCATACAATTCTACGACTTTAATATTTATATCAGTGATTATGTGTTATATGTAATAGTTTTTATTTATTACAGATGATATTATCTTGTAAACATACATAATGTAAAGTTTTAAGCTTGTTTTTGCATCTTCATTTGTGTTTATGCTTAATAATAAAAACAATTTAATTCTTAACGCATATGTATGTTTTTCAAGAAAAACACTAATAATTTAGCATATAAAATTTCCCAGGTACAACACGTAAGTTGCAGTGAGTCAAATAAAAATAATTTACATAATAAGGTTCACGGACCCCACTTTTCAGTTTCAAGACAATAGTTGTTTCGGCCCACAGAGCCCACTGGCACTGGTTGCATACACTTCACAGTTCATCGGTTGCAAAAACGGTTGGTTTGACCCATATGCCGAAACATACTGACTGTCTAGATTCTGATACATTGTTTCAAATAAAAACTTACAATACATAACATAAAATTGTCATCCAAACTTCGAAAGCTACTAATCCCAGAACAGGCAGTGGAAGTTCTGGTTGACCAGTGGTCAACAGGACAACCTACATATCGTTAAAGGAAACAAGTAGACAATAACAAGACCATTGTCCATATGTCTGTCGTCTTCTTCGTATATCGTTTTTGTTTCATAATATACAGTTGTTACGTTTGTGTTAGCATACAGTGATCAATATTGGTGTTATTGATATTAGATTCATAAGCATAACATGCGTTTAACAAATATTTTACCAATTTTGTTAAAACCTCCAGTACTAAATCATATGCAGCACTAAAACGTTATTTTACACATCTGTTGAGTCAGCAGTGTTGACACTGTGACATTGCTTTCGAACAGTATAATGCAGTATTGTTTTGAACTGTCGCTTTTAATATTAACTATAATGAAGCTATTACAATTGGTAGTGTTTTTCGTTTTCATTGTGTCGGGAAGTGATTATGTGTTGTATACATGTTGTGTTTGTACCCATGGTTGGTCAGGCTGGTCGGGGTTTGCTGGAGTACCAGAATCAAGCAAAACAACTGTTTCGGAGGATGAATCCCAATTCTCCAAACAAAGGCAGTCTAGAAACGGGACCCTACCTTTTTCAGTAAGTTGCTTTCTACTGAAATATTTCATATCTGGCTATTAATTTTATAGAATTGACACATTTTTTTCTTATTTTTATTACTAATGTTTTTCCTTTATTACAATGACATTGATTTACATTGTACAATTACGTAAACTGTAATGCTGCAATATTGATTTACATCATACAACTATGTAAGCTGTAATACAATATTGATTTCCATTGTACGGTTAAGTAATACAATGCAGCAGTAATGTGCATGGCTAATCTTGTCCCACTATTTCTTTGTACATCTTGTACACTTGTAATACCTTAAACTATAATATAATTTTATTGTCATAAATACAGTACAATGGTACAGATAAAATATACATTATAATTAGGGTGGAAGCTTCATGGCTCATTTATCCTCTGTTATATATTACACAAATAAATGCCACTCAAGTAGAACTTACTTGTGTACGTTGCAGCTACATCATAGAGAGAGGTGTGTGTTTTCTTGTGCTGGCCGAGAGTTCATTCTCAAAGCGGCTGGCGTTTGCCTACTTGGAAGATCTTCAGGGCGAGTTCAATTCACAATACGGGCCACGGGTCGACAAAGTGTCTCGGCCATACAGCTTTATAGAGTTTGGTATGTGTATCATGAGATGCATAACAAGATATCTGTATTGACTACCAGCTACCAGCAGGTTGTACATTTAGACATAGCTACCTGGTTGAAGGGACCTGTTAGTGTCAGGTATGGGGTCTGTTACATTGCAATGTAATATATTACTATTACTTAGTTTCCTTTCTATTACTGTTACTATTACATTTTCCATCGGAACTATTTCCTTTTGATTAAACATTTTACATACTTAATCACTTACATAGATTCAAATTAACTGATGGGTGTGTGATTAATTAAATTACAATTAACTCATACATTTCCCAATTAAATTAACTTCACACAATTCAATTAAGATGTAGAAGTCATATAACACAGTCTGATTATCCGATAGTAGACCCATACTGCTCGGCTGCTGTTTGTGGACAGTTAATTCTTGGCTCAAGGATAGGATGTTTTTCACACGTTTGGTCAATAGTGTACAAGCTAACTACCAAATGAGAAAAACTCAGAAAAGTTGGTATAAGCTCCTGGATTTTTTTCAAACATTACGCAGCATGGCAGGCTGGCAGCTAGAGTTGGGAGATGGCAATGATTGATTCAGATGTTAAAGACTGTTTAATGCTGGAAGCCTGGAACCCTTATCCTCCTTCAGTGAGTGAATGAATGAATAGACTTGTGTGAAAAGGATAGATGGCTGGTGGACCTGGCTTCAAATGACCAGTTAGCCATGCAGCTGTCACAGTGTCTCCTGCTAATAGTGCTAAAGTTCATTGACTGTCATGATTGGGATATTAAACCATTTTATCACCACTGTTGGAAAACAAATAAATAAAACTGCATGTGAATGACTGAACATGATGCTTACCCAAGTCCCATTATATCAAAATACAGAATTTTTTTGTCTGAGTATTTTCAATGAAATTTAATTTTGGTGTGATTGAAATGTTCAATAGTAATTGCAAAGTAATAGCTCAATTACTATTACTTTGCTTTCTATTACTATTACTTTGCATTCTGTTCCATCTATTACTGGAACAATTGTAATCGATAATATTACATATTACTATTACCCCAGGCCTGGTTAGTGTCTCACTGATTTTACAGATACATATATGCAGAAGGCAAAGAAGTCATACCTGGACTCACGAGCACGACGCAATCTTGGCCATCTCAATCACGAATTACAAGATGTCCATCGGATCATGGTACAGAACATCTCAGACGTTCTTCAGAGAGGAGAAGCCTTATCTGGTGGGTGAATGTCACTGAAGGGAAGCTTTGTCTGGTGGGTGCCTGTCACCAGGGAGGCTTTGTCTGGTGGGTGACTGTCACTAGGGAGGCTTTGTCTGGTGGGTGCCTGTCACCAGGGAGGCTTTGTCTGGTGGGTGACTGTCACTGGGGAGGCTTTGTCTGGTGGGTGACTGTCACTGGGGAGGTTTTGTCTGGTGGGTGACTGTCACTGGGGAGGTTTTGTCTGGTGGGTGACTGTCACTGGGGGAGGCTTTGTCTGGTGGGTGACTGTCACTAACTAAGGGGATGCTTCGTCTGGTGCATGAGTGACTGCCACTGGGGGAGGTTTTGTCTGGTGGGTGACTGTCACTAACTAAGGGGATGCTTCTTCTGGTGGGTGAGTGACTGCCACTGGGGGAGGCTTTGTCTGGTGGGTGACTGTCATGAAAGGGAGACCAATGTGTTTTGCATAAAACACTATAACTATAAATGCAGTTTTCTGTTTTTAGAGATAACATGATATGTGAACAATTTTATTTATCATGACCAGTGCTGCCACATAATGACTAACCAACTTACTTGATAACAGTGGCATATATAGGGGGGAAGCCATTGGGCCATGACCCTCACCTTTGGCTTAATCCCCCCTCCCATATTTTCCATTGCGCTGCTACATGATAGAATGGGTGACTAGGCTTGCCCCCCTTTGCGAGATTCTAGACACGCTACCTTGTGTGTGCTGCCACCTAGTTGCCTTTTTGCATTTAACACTATTGGAAAACTCTTTATCCTTTGCTTGCAGTGTGTTCTTCCTCATAGTTCCCTTTAAAGGGGAAGGCCGACTAGTTCTTGTACTGCTTTGACTATTGTTCTTTTCCACTACTACCTGCTGGCAGCCCTTTCACTTTACATCCTCCTCTGCCTTTCTCACATCCCTCTTAACGCAGTATTCCTGTCTTAATTGTTGTCTGTCCCCTTTTACTGCAGTCTCGCTGTTTCACTACCTCAGCTCTCCATCCGCAACAAGTCACCTGTCCACATCATCCTGCTTCTTACTATTTTTCCCATTACAGACAGATTTGCATCCCAATTTCTTCCCTCAGGTCATTCATCCACTTTCTTTGCACCCCCTTTGGTCCTGTAGTTCTCTAGACCCAGTTGTTCTTGCAAACTTGCATCTTCTCTTGTTGCTCAGTCAGTGCCACCGTCTCAAGACCACACTAGCATGCCAGTGGTATGTTTTCTCAGGACTGTCCCTTTAAATTGTTTTGGTATTTTTGCAGTACTCGATGACAAAGCCAGCATGTTGTCGACGCAATCACAGAAGTACAAGAAAGACGCTCACTACCTGAACCTGAGTTCATCGTATGCGAAGATAGCAGCCATACTCGTCATTATTGTAGTATTCCTGCTCTTTATACGATATTGGGTCTTTTGAAGTGGTGCCACCACATACTGTGCTCACCCGGTGCTTGGCAGAGGTGGCCCATGACATGTTGATGGCTTACTCGACGGTGACAATGTGGCAGTGTCAATGCTCTGCATCGCAAACGTTGTTGCTGTGCTATCTTGTGGGTGAACAATGCAGAGGCATTTGACTCCTACCGACTTAATGTGTATTGCTTCACTCGACGAATTAACATTCATCCGAACGCTAACGTATGTCATCTAGAACAACTCTTCACAATACAATCTGTGGTATATTCACAGACCAATTACAGGCTGTTTTTGGTGGCTGCCTGTCACAATATTTCATCTGCAAGCGATTCCATGGCTCATTTAGATCAGCAACTATTAATTTATCAAATATAATCCAGTAACATTTTCCAGTTCAGATGCCTACGTGACAAAACAACATTGCTGATATGCGCATATGTTAACTTAATATCAATATTATTGCTGTAAAGCTTTTATCGCATGATTAAAATGCTGCCCTGGCAATTAACTCGTCTCTGGTCAACACACGTCTCTATAGCTATTACATTAAACAGTGCTGCCACCTGTTTGATTAATTAAAGGTGTGTTTATATCGGTTCATCAGGGCAATCGTACATAATTGTGTGCACGCATGGCTGTTGAAATTGGTGATGTATGAATACGATGCATTTGTGGTTGTACATTTGTTAATTATTATCTTGTTTCATGAACAATAAACATAACATGTTTGTTTCAATGAAGTTGGAATTGAATAATTAGGATTGATGTGACTGAAAAGTTGATTAGGAATCCTAAGTGTAGCTATTTGTTTCTTTTCCCATTCTTCAGCACTGTTCACGCACCACAAAAAGAGACCAATTGTCCAACACAGATTTCCATATATTGCAGTATATACATGTACATGCCTATACATATCATGACTTTACCACAAACTGCAAAAGACACTACGGGTATTAACGTTTTGCTATCTATCACGCCAAGTTGCTTGTTCAAGGGTTTCTTAGGAAATCCCTATCTTACCGAATGGGCTACTTATGCCAACAGAAATCATGACAGTAATCGATTGTCATTACAGAACATTACAATATACTGAAACGTGTGTATGATGGTGGGATGTGTACACATACAGCAATAGTCTGTTTGCATTGCTGGCTGCAAGATAGATAACAGAATTCGTCTACTGCAGACAGGCAGTTAACATTTATCGCAGAACACCGACATGATGTAAAATGACAAGCTAGTCTGTTAAAGTCAAGTGATCACTTGGAGAGAGAGCTACTATTAAAAATGGAACACATTTGATAAAACAAAGTGTTCAGCAATACAGTTTTACAATACAACAATATGTACTTTGGCTTAATGTGTATGCAGAGCTGAAAGTAATATAAGTTTTATAGAACGTAAAAACTGCACCAACAAGCAGTTGTAAGGAGTAATTGTACAAACATAGCTGGCAGTTGACAATTTAATTACATATACAAACCTAAGTAATTGCAGATTTGTTTAATAATCTAACGAAACATAACTGGCATTTCACAATTACACTGTTCAATAACATTTATTGCAGCTGCCACAGGGATCTTTTGATGATAACTGCTAGAAATACATTTTAATAAACATTTTGCTTGAAAGATAAATTTCAAACAAGGACTGACGTATATTCATTATATGTAATTATGTAGGTCACCTGACTGCGTTTAATCAATAAATACACATTATAAATGCTACAACTTAGAATCCCTCATCCGACTCTTTGTCAGAGTCCCAATCGCACGATTCAATTGTCCCCTGCCCAAAGTCCTGCTCAACATTGTACTCAAAGTCGGGATCGTCAGGTTTCTTGCGATTTTTTTCAAAGGTTGCGTCCATTATTTCCTTTTTTCTCTTCAGCATTTCATCGTCGAGTTTGTTGAGGTCTTCTTCCGGATCAACAGTATCTATTCCTTTGTTCCTTTGCACACTCTCGTCCAGAGACATCCCATTGAGATGGTCGTGAAGAATCATTACGAGCTTCTCCAGCTGTAGAGCAGACATCTGTCTCAGGTACTTCTCGTGGCGTTTGTTTTCCTTCATTTCTTGCACGATGCGCGCCACTCCCGAGTTCTTGTTGAAGTTTCTCAGCGGCATGGTTCTGCGGTGCAGTTTCCCTCCATTGTTTGTGTATGTAACGATAAGTGCCGGCGGGGTAAACCTCACTCCGCATCTCTTGAGAACAACAGACTCTGACATGGTCCCTGCACAGTACCTGTGGCAATCAAAGTAGCATAGCCCACTGAGAGACACAGAAAGAACGGTTCACCATGTAGCAGTAAAGAAACCAGACCATGAAATGTACCCTAAACAACTGCATTTTAACAAACATTAGTTTTTTCACATGCTCAATCAAATACAGACATAATTCTTTAAATTAATTATTGATGTTACATTCTGCATTATTTGTAGTACAACTATATATATATATATATATATATATATATATATATATATATATATATATATAATTCTAACACAGATTGTATTTAAGAACAAAACATTTGAAATGAATTAAAATCGTCTCCACATTTGAATACGATTATAATATATGTAATTAGTATATATTGTAATACATATATATATAATATACATATATATATAATATATATATATATAATTATTATTATATATATTACTTATTATTGCGCACGAGGCCCAACTTTTGGCAATACCACCACAACTGCGATGTTGGGAGAGAGACAATGTTCAATAACAATAAATCTAGTCACAGACAGTATGCTGGAAAACATCTTGCCATGTTTACTGTCCTAGTGAAGAAGATAACAAATTCCTTGCTAAGTTACACTTTTTTGTTGATCCTCTGGACATTGTATGTGTTACCAAGCATGGCTGTTAGGTAACTGTCACTGGTGGACAGAATACTTAGGTTACTGTCACTACATTCACTGTACTTACATAAATTATTGTTGACTGGTTGTTTTGTAAGCCATCTAGAAGATTTTATTAGACTAGCAGCAAAGTAGTCTGCAGTGGTTCCACCTGGTGAATAAGAAGAGCGATATTACATACAATGAACAGTTATGGCACAATAGTGACACATATACAAGGATTGTACACAAGTGTACACTGCACAAGAGTGATACATATACAAGGGGTGTACACAAGTGTACACGACACAAGAGTGACACATACAAGGGGTGTATCCAAGTGTAAACTGCACAAGAGCGAGACATACAAGGGTTGTACACAAGTGTACACGGCACAAGAGTGACACATATACAAGGTCAAGGGTTGTATCCAAGTGTACCCGACACAAGAGTGACACATATACCAGGGTTGTACACAAGTGTACACGACACAAAAGTGACACATATACAAAGGTTGTACCCAAGTGTACAACTTGTTGGCTGTATCTTTAACTTTAAGTCTTTACTTTAAACTTCATAATTATTGATTATTATCAACAATAATTATTGACATGTTGCTTCGTTACTTACGTTCGTTAAAAATTGGACATACATACGCTGGAAGAAAGATCAACATAGTATGAATAAAAAATAAGAGTAAAACGCTATTTTTAATCGTAAACTCCGCGGTATCGTAACGGGCAAGTTACCA
The DNA here is from genome assembly GCA_963662155.1 of Lamellibrachia columna. Lineage (NCBI taxonomy): Eukaryota > Metazoa > Annelida > Polychaeta > Sabellida > Siboglinidae > Lamellibrachia > Lamellibrachia columna. Next base: position 32,074,615 of record OY759272.1, read on the forward strand.
CATGTCACGACACTGACCGACTACTCGACTGTCACTGTTGACACTGAGACTGAGTAGACTAGAGCCAGTCGCAATGTTTTTTCGCATTCTGTAAATGCTAAGTGTTAGTGCGAAGTAAGAATTAAACGTGATAAATGTTACCTGATCGTAACGGCAAAATGTATAAAACGTAAAACTAACCCAGGTCTAGGAAGCCATTCGACGCACCGGAAGTAGTTAACGTATAGCGAGCGCCCTCTATTGAATATACTACGAGGAGCTTGTTAATCCACCGCATGGCGCCACCATTCTAGTTAACACTCGTAAAAAAGACAACCACGATGTTAAAATGATGTCATGAGGATGATCAAAATAAAATCACTAGGAGAGTTAATCGTTAGGCGTAAAGGGAACATTTTACACATAAATATATTAAGTGTACACATATATACACGAAGGTTACAAAAAGATACACGCTTGTGCTATGACTTTACCTTGATTTACCTTGATCTTATAATCCTCCGGCCAATGTTTAAAATATTTGTCTACATGCCGCTTGAATTGGTTGATGTCTTAAACATAAACGCTGCTACCGGAAGTCTATTCAACTCATTTACAGCCCTTTGGGTGAACGAGTAATTCCATGATACAGCCGACTGTTTCTCTCGCTCTCTTGTCGTCTTATCAGCACCGATGAACCCGCGTTTCCATTCATCCTTACCCCTCGGGTTCTTTGCTGTTCTTAACACTTTCATTCTTATGTCATGTTTCGGTTTCCCAGGGCTACAACCATCATTCTGTTTCTATCTTCCATTTTCCTTTCCGGGACTCTAGTTACAGAAGCACCTTCTACCTCTTTCTGATCATAATAGAACAAATGCACTGCAAGTTCTTTATACTCTTTCCATCTACTATCTTCATTTCCACCTGTTTCGTCAAGATTTCTAATGACTACATCTGTGCTCTTGACTTCCCTTTCTCTGATCTCATAAACTTGTTCACGTACTATTTGGCATACCTTTTGTTTGTGCGTACCGGTGACTTACGCAATTTCGTCTACCTTAATAGTCAGTTGTGGGGGGCAGCCGTGGCCTAGTGGTTAAAGTGTTGGACTCTAAATCCGAGGGTTGTGAGTTCAAGACCCACACTGGGCATGGTTCGTTTTCGAAGCTTAGGCAATTTCGTTTACCCTACTTTGCCTCAGTCTACTCAGCTGCAAATGAGTACAAACACTGTTTGGAAGGTACCTGCGATGGACTAGTGTCCCGTCCAGGAGAGTCAGTATAACTGCACTCTAAGTTGCTTCGCACTACAGAAACCAGGTTTAAGCACTGGCCATATAAGCCTTCATGGCTTCCTAAGGCGTAATGCCTGGGGGATGACTTTACCTTAATAGTCAGTTGGTCTACATTAGTTTCTAATTTATCTTGTTGGGCCTTCAAACCCTGTACTAGTTTAAGTACTTCTATAGCTTTCGAGTTAGATGCTTTGCAAAACCAATGTAATGGTTCTCTATAACTACCTATGCACGCACGCACGCACGCACGCACGCACGCACGCACGCACGCACGCACGCACGCACGCACGCACGCACGCACGCACGCACGCACGCACGCACGCACGCACGCACGCACGCACGCACGCACGCACGCACGCACGCACGCACGCACGCACGCACGCACGCACGCACGCACGCACGCACGCACGCACGCACGCACGCACGCACGCACGCACGCACGCACGCACGCACGCACGCACGCACGCACGCACGCACGCACGCACGCACGCACGCACGCACGCACGCACGCACGCACGCACGCACGCACGCACGCACGCACGCACGCACGCACGCACGCACGCACGCACGCACGCACGCACGCACGCACGCACGCACGCACGCACGCACGCACGCACGCACGCACGCACGCACGCACGCACGCACGCACGCACGCACGCACGCACGCACGCACGCACGCACGCACGCACGCACGCACGCACGCACGCACGCACGCACGCACGCACGCACGCACGCACGCACGCACGCACGCACGCACGCACGCACGCACGCACGCACGCACGCACGCACGCACGCACGCACGCACGCACGCACGCACGCACGCACGCACGCACGCACGCACGCACGCACGCACGCACGCACGCACGCACGCACGCACGCACGCACGCACGCACACACACACACACACACACATTGCTAGTTGCCCATAGCTGGGGCATGACTTACCCACATGCAAACAAACACAAAACTTATGTCCCGATCATTTACCAACATTTATTGACATAATCGTTTGAAGCTCCTGATTCTTGATGGAGCGGGGCTGGCTGAACTTTCCTATATATCACATCCTGACACACAATTCCGAAGCTTGCGAATGAACTCAAGTAAAGTATAACAAAGATACATCTTACATTCTTCTTCTTCCATTTAAGCTCAGAACTCTACGTTAGCTACATATAAATGTGGCTAGAGTATTTTCATTTTCGAGCCGTGAGCACTACTGCGTGGCAGCGGGTGATGTAGAGTTGCTTCGGGTCCGTGTTGGTCAGAATATGTCGTATCTGCGTAGTTTAGCAATATATTAGTGCAGGTCTACTATGATATATAATAATAAGGTCTATGTTGGCATGGTAAGAAGGCACTGTCTAAACCTTTCTACTGACGGTTGGCCAACTAATTCTTGTGTACTCTTGTTCCATAATCTGACGGCGCTGGGGAAGAATGAGTATTTGTGTCGACGCGGGTGAAAGTCTGGTAGAAGCGATAAACGCTGCCTCTGGTGCGTGTTGGTGGCGGCAAGTGACTTCGTTGTCACATCAACCAGTTTGTGGTTGATGCGGTACAGCATCACCAACTTGGCATCAGCTCGTCTTCTCTCTAGTGACTTCCATTCCAAACTCTCAAGCATGTTCCCTATGATGCGTCGCCGGTAGCCGTTCATTACCAATAACGTCACAAGTGGATACAATAACGTCACAAGTGGAGCACAATAACGTCACAAGTGGATCACAATAACGTCACAAGTGGAGCTCAATAACGTCACAAGTGGAGCACAACCGCGTCACAAGTCAAGCACAATTTTGCAAATCCGATACAATTGCGTAGACATTCGGTACGGCGAAAAAACGAATTTGTCATTGCCACAACGTCGCATATACAAATGGCAACACCACAACGTCAAAAAAATATTATTTAAGCTAGCGTTAACGAATTCACTTTTGGAATCTCCTTGATACGATTAAATCTACGTGTGTAGAGATAAATAATAAATTAATATTTTGACCAACTTTACTGAAATACTATTATTCAGTGCGGTCAAATATGGGGCTTGATAACTGTTACTATGTTAGATATTAAAAAAGTTACACAGCACCTATCAACATATTTGCCTTTTTATAGAGCACAGACCACAGGTCAGTTGTTTTTCTCCAGTGGCATTGGTGGTTAGGTTAACATTTTACATGATTGTAAGAAAATGTGTAAAAGAATATTTCTGCCAAGTTTTACGGAAGTGATATTAATCCTTGTGGGTCAAATATTGAATAAATATTGTCGAAATTGAGAGGTTTATCCGTGACTTAATAAATTACGTAAAATAGTAATTTGTTTAATGTTGCATGCTTATCTGGCACAGCAAGTTTTACATAATAGCAACATATAAAATTTCAGAGTGCAGTATTTTATTAATTTTGCTGGTGACGTAGCTATTGCTATATCAGATATTAAAAAAATTGCTCGGGACCCCCGAACTTGTTTTGCCTTTTCATAGGGATAAATAATGCATGAACATCTTAGCCAAGTATTACTGAAGTGACATTATCCCTTGTGGGTCAAATATGGAACATTGTCGAAATTGAGCTAAAATGTTGTTTTTCCGTAACGTAATTAATTACATAAAATCATTAATTTTACCATTTTTGTCATGCGAGTTTGACATTTTATAGTTTATATAATACGAACATATCAAATTGTAATATTCCTGAAAGTTTTATATTTCAATAATATATACATCTCGTGATCTCTGATTATGTTAAGAATACAGTATTTTGCTAATTTGACATAACTGTTACTGTGTTAGATATTCCAAAACACTGCACTGGACCTCTCCCCAATTTGTTGGCCTTTTGGGGCTTTTGGTGTCTAAAGAATTTCAAGCAACCTTTAAAATTTAAAGTTTCATTACTTTTATTTCAGTGTAATCAGCCACCTTAAGTCAAACTACAAATAGGTCGTTGTAAAGATTACGTGCTGCGAATATGCAAAGAGGCAGGCATCGAAATCTTTTAAGCCCGTCCCTGGTGTCACTTTTCACTTCTCCGCCCCTTTGTTGTTACATAATGTGATGTGGGTACCTTCTGGTAGCTACGTCAAAAGTGAAGTTACATAAAGTAATGTACGATAACTTCAATATGACGCTTTTGCAGAATATTGTATGATCGTGTCAACATGGTGTTGTTACGAGAAGTCGTGTCCAAGGTATGACAATGTTACAACGATGTTTATGTGAGGACAACACTATAATTGGTTGGTTCCTGTTAAACAAGGAAGCTATCATAAAAAAGGAGCCACGTTTGGTCATCGCCCCCTGCATTCTCTGTAGATATTTGCTTTGTATATATCTCTGGTTAACCCACCCCCTTATAATTCGTTCTTCTGTACTCACTTCTCTTGTAGCGTTTTTCATTCTCTTTGTTTATGTTTGGATCATACGATTAATGTTGACTGTCCTGTACCCGTGTTGCACCAAAAACAGCCTCATCATAATCTGCGTGACTCTCTTCCTATTCTGTCTTTCCTAAATATTACGCAACATACCAGTGACTCCCTATTAAACATCTGACATGTCTTTGTTGATGATGAAAATATCCGTATTATGAGAGGGTAAGTAACATCTACCTTAATGTTTAATTAGGATTTTTTATTTACTAAGCAGCTTGCACTTAAGCACACATTTCAATCCAGCTTGGAAACTGCTCTTTGTAATTTTCTTTGCCGATTTGTTTGTCCTGTTGGCATTTTGTCCACTTAAGGCATTTATAAGAACCGCCCCTGAACATCTAGTCTAAATCATTAATCATAACTGTGCCATTGTCAATTATTCTTACCAATTCAAGGGCAAAAAGTGCTGGTTCCTTTCCGTTAAGGTGGACACCATCCCTAATAAGCAAATCTTATCTCCCAACAAAGTATCCCCACACATCTCAAACTCACCTCTCCACACATAGCTGCTAAACCAGTGCGTTGATCGCCATCCCCTGGTAATCCGATACCTCTGATCCGTGCCTCCCGTTATTGGTAAAATCCCTGACCAAATGATCTGCCTAGCCATCCCTGCTTTAGCGCCCTGACTAACTGCCTGTATTTCTTAACAATTGCGAATGTGACCTCCCTATTTGCCTTGTTTGTTCAAACGCGCACAAGGATAGACCCTTTCCAGGACCCAGAATTTTCCCTCCCAGGATTGCATTGCGCCCAAACTTGACCATCACCAAAATGGTAGAATAGGACGAATATCAACAGCACACGCTATGCTTCTCCACTGACACGAAGAACTACACGCTGGTAATACACTCTGTTGGGTTATTCAAACATATCGACTTGTAAGATAACTCTTTCTCCACCAGAGCGTTCCAGCGCCCAACTCCAAAGACGTCTTCTGATGTTGTCGCAGTCCCGTCATATATTAAAACTTCTTCGTCAATTCATTTAGCCACACGCGAGTAAAGTTAGTAGATGTTCAAATCTATAGTGCGTGGATAGTTTAAGTAGGGCCTAATATATGTGCAGTCGGTTTGATAAAAAAGTGTATACTTTTGTCAAAATCATCGAAAGGAAATATCGCTAGGTGGCGTGGTAAAATCTGAACTTACAACAGCCAGAATTTGTATTTCCCGCCCTTTGGGTCAAGGCCGATCTGTGTAAACAAAGATCCTAAGGCCAACAACCCTCCGTATTTTTCAACTGAACTTAGCTTGTTAGACGAACTTGCTCGGGTGTCAACACCAAGCTTGACACATACATACTTGCGATATATCCCTGCCGCGTATCTTTCGTATTAACCAGGTTTTTTAATCGACACTGAACTTTATGATCTAGAGTCGCGCTAGATCGTAACGCCAGTCTGACAAACAAGTTGCCTTGTCTTAAGCTCCGTCTTATCTTGCACAAATCAGCGTCGTCCATTACACAGCTTTCAGCAAACCCGATACAACCCGGACACACCTGTGGAAACATTGTGGGCATTATTTACAGCCAAATGCCAAAGCGTATTGGCCAATCACTTTCCAACAAAACTATCTTCCCAGCGCTACAACCAGCCCTGGGCCAACTGCAAGATACAAAACCTGGCTAGAAAGAAAAAGAAATATTACAAGAAGGCCCAGCGCACCAAGTGTGACTAGGACATGGCAAAGTACCGGACTACAAGGAAGCTTGTCCAATCAGAGTGCTGCAAGGCGTATTACCCCATCATCATACATCAACCCCATGACAGGAGAAAACAATCTGAAGAAGTTTTGGTCTTTCATTAAAAGCAAGAAAAACGACAACAGCCCCACATACGAAAAATAGCATTGTCTACAGCGATAGCCAGACTAAAGCTAACATTCCTAACACAAAATTCTGGTCAGTCTAGGAGGCTGATACAATGTCTTGCCATATATCACAGTATGTGAAACAGGCGTGAGAAAATTTCTCGAAGCAACTAAACCCCATCAAGCCACTGAACCTGATGCGATTCCTGCCAGGCTCCTGAACGACTATGCCCGCATCCAGGCATCCCTTGATCAAGGCAATGTGTCGGTATATTGGAAACATGCCTGGATTATTCCAGTCTACAAGAAGGGAGACAGAGGTACACCCTCAAACTACAGACCTATCTCTCTAACGAGCATATCCTGCAAAACCCTGGAGCACATCATACACAGCAACTTCATGGACCACCTGGAAAACCTCAAAGTACTAACTGACTACCAACATGGCTTCCTAAAACGTAGATCTTGCGAAACTCAATTCATCCAAACAGTTGATGACTTAGCCAAGGGCCTCCATGATGCTGGACAGATCGACGCTGTGTTGCTGGATTTTTATAAAGCATGTGATAAAGTGTCTCATCCCCATCTGGCAGCCAAACTATATCATTACGGCGTGCGATTAAATACATTGGACTAGATACAAAGCTTCCTGAGTAACCGTACCCAAGAAGTAGTGCTCGAAGGCAAAATGTCATTCACAGCTGCTGTCACACCAGGCGTTCCACAAGGCACAGTTCTCGGTCCCATCCTCTTCCTGTGTTACATCAATGACCTCCTGGACCAAGTATCCTCCACTGCACGTCTAATTGCTGATGACTGCCTCCTGTACCGGAACATCAACGCGTCAGTTGACGCAGATTAATTACAATATGACATCGACAGGTTGCAGAAGTGGGAGGCAGACAGGTTGACTGAGTTCAATCCAGACAAGTGCGAGATTAGTACTTTGGAGTAACCATCGACAGGTAATTAACATGGAATGATCATATCGCCAACATAACAAAGACGGCCAACGGCAAGAGGGCTTTCTTACAGTGCAACATCAGCAGCTGCCCTGAAGCCATCAAATCGCGGTGCTACCAGATCTTCGTAAGGCCTATTGTGGAGTATGCGTCGACGGTATGGGACCCACCAACCGAAAAGTACACCAAATTAGTTGAGAATGTCCATAGACAAGCAGCCGCTTCGTAATCAACGACTACCGGCAACGCAGCAGCGTAGGGAACTTGATTGAGAGTTTGGAATGGAATGTTGGTAATGCTGTACCGCATCAACCACAAACTGGTCAACGAAGTCACTCGCCGCCGCACTAGCACGCACCAGAGGCAGCGCTTATCGCTTCTACCAGACTTTCACCCGCGTCGACGCCTACAAATTCCCCCCAGCGCCATCAGACTATGGAACAAGAGTACACAAGACAAAGTTATCCAACCATCAGCAGAAAGGTTTAGACAGTGCCTTCTCACCATGCCAACATAGACCTTATTATTATATATCATAGTAGTCCTGCACTAATATATTGCTAAACTACGCAGATACGACATATTCTGACCAACACGGACCCGAAGCAACTCTACACCACCCGCTGCCACGCAGTAGTGATCACGGCTCGAAAATGAAAATACTCTAGCCACATTTATATGTGTCTAACATAGAGTTCTGAGCTTAAATGGAAGAAGAAGAAGAAGAAGACTTTAATAGTTTTATCGGGTAACTTGCGAAATCGTGAATAACCTTATATGGCATAGTAAATAGAGCTGGCTCAATTTCTGTCCAATCGTATTTTGATCGTATCCGGTAAAAATAAATGTGATAGTTTGTAACGGTACGTTTGTAACGGTACGTTCTAAAGGTACTTTCTGATATTTCGCGGTATGCAGTCCTTGGGACTATTCAAGACGCTTTACACTTCAACCCCTGGCAGGCATGTTCATTCCAACGCCAACTCGACTTCTCTGGGAAGCATAAGCCACGCTGCCATTACTACGCGTTCACATATCCACCACTGTATATATAGTTAGGTACTCATTTATACAGCTGGGTGAAATGGAGCAACGTGGAGTGAACGAAATTGGCTTAGCTTCGAAAGGGCAGCAACATTCGAACCCGGTTCTCTCCATTGAAAGTCTGGTGTTCCATCCACTGTCCGCTGATCTCGTCAACACTAAATGACATACACGAACAAACGAACTGGCGTGTCGTAGTGGATACAAGGTAGGCTTGGCGTTTCGCGAAATGATTCTAAAACTAAACAAGCTAAAATTATCAGTTACCATATACAATCGGTGGACAAAGCCCAGGTCTATAGGAGTGACGCAGAATAAGTGCGCATGTGCGAAGCGAGAAAAGATGAATGTTTGGACAGCTCCACTAATTCCATATCTTTTTCTTTCCTTTTTGCACTGATCAATATTTTCATGATATGCAACTGTCAGTGAGCTGGTAGGTACCTTTATGCTATTGATTTGACATCACTTTCGGGTGGTAATAGATCTCCTGTTGGTGAAATATGAAGGCGTATCTCAAAATACCATAATATCGCTCACGATAAGGCTCACCCAGCTGACATTCCTGATTTGGACTCGCGTTCAAATCTCAGATGAAGGCAGTATCCCTGATACTGTCTCAAGACCAATAGCATACTTACAACCTGTAATTTGGGATACCCACCCTCTACTAAGTATGCTCAACCCCAAAAAGATGTATCCTCGTATATAATTCTCCTTGTGATCGCAACGTCGAGTGATATCGAGGCCAACCCAGGTCCACGCCAACCCAAGTTTCCATGTGGAACTTGTTGGAAGGCTGGCACATGGAAGCAAAATGGAATTAGATGTGACAATTCAGAATGCTAACAATGGTATTACACCGACTGCCAGAACATGAGATCCACTATATATGATTGTATGAATTCTAGCAATTGCGCGTGGGAGAGCCTCCAATGTGCCATGCCAAATTTAGTACAACCCTCTTTGACTTGCATTCTATTTCCTCGGACAACAGCTTTAGCAAACTTTTTGAGTCGTGCTCATCACCGGGGCCACCGTTAGCCTCGTCTTCCCCCACAAAATCATGTTCACACTGCGTCAAAATGTAAACAGAAACCTCTTCGACTGTTGAATGTTAACTGACAGTCAATAGTGAACAAAATGAGGAACTAGATCACCTCCTGTACAACACGAAGACAGATATTGTTGTTGGCACAGAGTCCTGGCTCACTCCGGACATCAAGGATCTTGAAGTTTTCCCTCCAGATTACACAGTTTATCGTAGAGACAGAGAGATAGGACGAGGGGGTGGAGTATTCATAGCAGTAAGAGCAGATGTTGTTAGTGTGAGAGAGAAAGACCTAGAGACAGAATGCGAGATCCTCTGGATCAAACTGAACATCGCATCCAGCAAGAGCTTGTACATTGGCGCATATCATAGGTCTAATGCTACAGATGACCAAAGCCTCAACTCACTTGTACAGTCATTAGCTAAACTGCCTCGTGACAGCAGCCATGTATGGCTAGCTGGTGATATGAACCTGCCTGGCCTGGAGTGGCCATCGACTCAACTGAAGCCCGCTTGCTGTTCTCCTTCACAACATACCTTGTTCCTAGACATCCTAGCCTACCATGGCTTGACCCAGGTCATTGACCAACCCACTAGGGGAGACAACACCTTAGATCTTCTTGTAATGAATGACCCAACGCTTGTCAACAGGACAGAGATCTTACCAGGAATATCCGACCACAGCATCATTTTCACTGAAATTGATATAAGCCCCAAGAAATACTTACTTCCGGCTACTTGGACTTGGTGCAGCGACTTGAATTTGGTGTAGATAATTTACAGAAAAACGCGGTATATCAAATAGAATAAGTATTACTATTGAATATATATTATACACAAACGTATAGTAGACATATATTAGGAAACAGGTTTTGTTAATTATTAGTCAGAGGGAGTATTTTAGAGTAAGTTAGTTTCGGATTCTGTCGGGGAATTCAGCGAGCGATAATAAGGTTGTTTACTATTCGAAAATTGAGATAGCATAGTGAATAGTTTACATTGGCTAATATATATATATAAGATACAGTGATCTATTTACTTAAATTACATACATAAGGTAATATCTGACATAGTGGTAGTAAACGTTTTCGGTAAAAAGGAATTAACAGCAGGATTTTAGCGTAAATTAGTACACACTGACTTCGTTGTTTTGTTACACAGTGTTCTCCGTATTCGCTAGGTGGCAGGTTTTTTGTTTCTCATGCGAGGTTAATAGAAGACACAGTTAGCAAGTATATTAGACTAAAGTGTTCTTTTGAACACAAAAACAGCCTTATTCAAGGCTAACGTAGCAAACTAATTAAAATTAAATTGTATGATGGCGCCGTGCAAACGGCAGTTAAAGGCCACAAGGCACTTAATTTGTGGCAGTTGCAGCAACTGGGTGGACTTCGTTAAGTCTGGGTGCGAGAAGTCCTGGGCTGAGGTCCAGGCAGATAGTTTTAGTTTTGAGTGTAGGGGATGTACGAAGATGAAGGAACTAGAGGTGGAGTTGGAAGAGCTGAGGCTGCTCGTTGTGGCAATGGTGGGAAGGGAACAGGGTGGTTGTGCCAGTAGTTCCGGTGGGGGAACAGTAGATGATAAAGTGGGGAAAGACACAAGAGATGCTAGGGAGAGCTCACCGCAGCCTGGGAGGAAGCTGAGGGGAGGGAAGGTGACATGTCATAGGGAGACAGGACGTAAGGAGACGGGAAAGAAAGGAACGGGAGGGAAGACAACAGGAGCGAAGGAGAGGGGAGTAGGGGAGACAGGAGGGAAGGAGAAGGGAGTGGGGGAGACAGGAGGGAAGGAGAAGGGAGTGGGGGAGACAGGGGGGAAGGAGAAGGGAGTGGGGGAGACGGGAGGGAAAACAACCGGAGTAAAGGAGAGGGAAGTGGGGGAGACGGGAGGGAAAACAACCGGAGTGAAGGAGAGGGAAGTGGGAGAGACAAGAGCAAAGGAGTGGGAAGTGGGGGAGACAGGAGCGAAGGAGACAGGAGGGAAGGGGTCAGGACAGAATGTGATGGAGGGGATCGAACGGAAGAGTTATTCTGCAGCAGTGATAGAGGGGGTGAGGAAGAGAACGAGGGTGTTTGTGGGGGATTCGATAGTTAGGAAGACCGACAGAGTCTTAAACAAGGGAGATGATGTGGTGGTCTGCTTGCCTGGAGCCAAAATAGAGGCGATAACTCAGAGGGTAAAAAACATCGTAGGCTCGGGAAAGGGTGGATCTGTTTTAGTACACGTAGGGACAAATAACGTAGAGAGGGAGGGTACAACTGCCATAGTTAGGAAATATAGGCAGTTGGTCAGAACACTAAAACAGACGCGGGTTGAGCAGGTAATACTGTCAGGGATTTTACCTGTAATGGGCAGGAGGGGTCACAAATATCGAAATTGTCGGGGGATGGCAATTAACATGTTAGTCCAGAAGTTATGTATGGAAGAGGAAGTTGGATTTGTGGATTTATGGGGAAGTTTTGTTGGGAGGGCTGATATGTACATGAAGGATGGGCTTCATTTAAGTGGAAAGGGGGCGGCAGTATTCGCGGACAAACTTTCAGCAGCAGTAGATAGTGACTTGGGTACAATGACAAATATTTTTGGAAGTAAACATTCTTTAAACTAGAAGTGCAGGGGGGTTACCTAGAGGTGTCTCAAGCAGAACAAGAGGCCACTAGCACAGATAAACCAATATCAAATCATCCGAAAAACATCACTGAAAAAGGTTATAGATGCGTATGTTTAAATGCAAGGAGCATAGTAAATAAGAAAAACGAATTAAACATTATGGTAGAAGATATTGACCCTCACATAATTGGTATAACTGAATCATGGGCCAACATAGATATAACAGATGCTGAATTAGGACTGACAGGATATGTAATGTTTAGGAAAGATCGAATAGGAAGAAGGGGCGGGGGAGTTATTTTATATGTTAAAGAATCTATTCAGGCTTATGAAATAAAACTAGAAAGGGAAGCAGATTGCGATGAAGCTGTTTGGTGCAAAATTGTTTCAGGAAATTCAAAATTAACTATTGGATTAGTTTACCGAAGTCCAAACATAAACGAAGAGGACAACACAAAAATAAAAAACGCTATAAAGGAAGTTAGTAAAGGGGAATGTATCATAATGGGAGATTTTAACCATGGACACATACAATGGAATTCTCTAGAGAGCACAGGGTTTGAGGACCAACAATTTCTATTTTTAATCCAGGATAGCTTTCTTACTCAGCACGTACTAGAACCAACCAGGGGAGAAAATGTATTAGATATAGTTTTGTCATCACAAAAAGAATTAGTGGACAATGTAAAAATATTTGAACCATTGGGTAATAGTGACCATAATCAAATACATTTTGACATCAATGTAAAATCAGAAAGTAAAAATAAGAAAACGTACAAGAGAAACTTCCACAAAGGTAACTACAAAGATATGAGAAAATACTTAGCAAAGCTAGATTGGAATAACATGCTGATGAATAAGACCGCAATTGAATGTTGGAATATTCTAAAATATGAAATTGAGAGTATCATCGATAAATTTGTTCCCTTCCAAAAACAAGGAAAACGGTGTAGAAAGAAACACTTGTCAAAAGAGGCTATTAGAAAAATAATGCTAAAACAAACTATGTGGAGGGTTTATAGGCGTACCAGAAAGGACGAAGACTATGCAAAATACAAAGAGGCACTTAATGCAGCTACAACTGAAATCAGACAATCTAAAAGAAGCTATGAGCAAAAACTAGCATGTAACATAAAAAATGACAGCAAGAGTTTTTATGCATATGTCAGGAGTAAACAAAACGTACAAGACAAGGTTGGACCTCTAGAAGACAGTGCTGGAAATATAATATCACAGGGGTTTTTAATGGCGGAAGACCTAAATGGTTACTTCAGTTCAGTGTTTACCAAAGAAGATATTAGTTCATTACCAGTTGCTGATGCTAAATTTCAGGGGGCTAAATCTGACTATTTAGGTCCGTTAGTTGTAACTCCAGAATTGGTAGCTAAGAAAATAAAGGCAATGAAGGATAACAAATCACCGGGAGTGGATGGGATTCCTCCAAAATTACTAATGGAAACAGTAGAACAAATCAGTATACCACTTGCAAGAGTATTCAACTTGTCATTAAAAGAGGGAGTTGTTCCGTTTGAATGGAAAGAAGCAAACATCATACCATTATTTAAAAAGGGTTCGAGAAATAAGTCAGAGAATTACAGACCAGTGAGTTTAACGTCAGTGATTTGTAAATTATTAGAACGGTTAATTAAAGACCATATGGTGGACTTCCTCGTTAAGCATAAATTATTAAATTCATCTCAACATGGATTCCTTAAAGCGAGGTCATGCTTAACAAATATGTTATGTTTTTTGGAAGAAATCACTAAGTGGATAGACGTGGGATCGCCAGTAGATATTATCTACTTAGATTTTCAGAAAGCTTTTGACAAAGTGCCACATCAAAGATTACTACTTAAATTAAAAGCCCATGGTATCGGGGATAGCATAACTGACTGGATAGAACAATGGCTGACTGACAGAAGACAACGAGTTGTAGTAGATGGAGAAGTTTCAAATTGGAAATCGGTTTTGAGTGGGGTACCTCAAGGATCAGTATTAGGACCTATATTATTCTTAATTTATATCAATGACTTGGACGACAGTATAACAAGTAACGTACTGAAATTTGCGGATGACACAAAACTGTTTAGAAAGGTTAATACTGATGGTGATAAACAACATTTACAAAACGATCTAGACAGATTAGTGAAATGGTCTGAGAAATGGCAGATGTTGTTCAATTTTGGGAAATGTAAATGCCTACATACAGGACATAGGAACTTGAATGTAAACTATAGAATGGGAGATACTGTTCTGGGTACTACTGTAAAAGAAAAGGACTTAGGAGTTACAATAAGCGCTGATATGAAAGTTTCAGAGCAGTGTGGTATTGCAGCTTCAAAGGGTAATCAAATTCTTGGATTGATTAGAAGAAACATAACATACAAGGGAAAAAAGTTAATTATACCTCTTTATAAAGCAATAGTTAGACCTCATTTAGAATACTGTATACAAGCATGGAGACCATATCGTAAGAAGGATATAGATACGCTTGAACGCATACAAAGGAGAGCAACTAAAATGATTCCAGAACTGAGAGACCTTAGTTATGAAGAACGCCTGAAAGAATGTGGTTTAACAACTCTAGAGACAAGGAGGTTAAGAGGAGATCAGATTGAAGTTTTTAAGATATTGAATGGGTATGAAAATATTGATAGAAATATGTTTTTCTCACTCAAGAAGGATAGCAGAACTAGAGGACATGAGGTAAAATTAGTAAAGGATCAATGTAGATTGGACATCAGGAAGCACTCGTTCTCACAGAGGACAATAAATGAATGGAACAAATTGTCAACAGATTGTGTAACTGCTAGCAGCGTGAATATGTTTAAAAACAAGGTTGACACATATCTCAGGAGGGCGGGCTATAAGTAGATGAACATTGTTGGACTCTCGATAAGCCAATGGCTTCCTTGTCCACTTGCCATCTGGGCCTTTGGCTTGGATGGCAAATCTTGTTAAATCTTGTTAAATCTTGAAATACACCCAAACCCGGCGTAAACTCCCCATCTATAGGAAAGCCAACTGGGATGGTATAGAAAGGGAACTAAACAGGACTCGAGAATATATCGACACCAACCGAGAGACCCTGATCCCATAACCCGAAATACAAACAATACACTCTTCATGGCCACATACTCGTAAAGGAGGACAATGCGAAATATCTTGGTGTGGTCATAAATAAAACACTGTCCTGGAATAACCACATAAATGATGTCACAAAGAAAGCAAATGCATCTTTAGGTTTCCTACGATGAAATCTCAGAATTGGCCAGGAAAAATAAAAAACCCAGTGCTTATTTCACTTTAGTTAGACCCCAGTTAGAATATGCCGCTGCCATATGGGACGCCTATACACACACGTACAAAAACAAAATAGAGATGGTCCAAAGACGGGCAGCACGGTATGTTTGTAACAACTACAACCGTGAAGCAAGTGTCATGATCAAACACTTGCACTGGCGCAGCCTCCAACAAAGGAGAACCGACATCCGCCTTGTCATGTTTTATAAAACATTACATGGTATAATCACCCTGGACCTCTTCCCCCAACTTATACCCCTGGTGAGACCCTCCCGACACACGCATTCTGAAGCTTTTTTACAGTATAGCTTTTTACCCCTTACAATAGCCAATTTAAATAACATGCAAGCCAACGCAGCTACAGCACCAAGTTTGGAGATTTTCAGACAGAAGATCTCCATCTTGCTATATTAATTGTTTTCCTCTCCTGTTAAGTTTTCCTCTCCTAAAATTGCAGTTCTACATGCACGCTATCATCTTTTCTCGTTCTTCCAAATATGTTATTACTTTCTCTTACAGCACTTTAGCACGTGTGCACACACACCGAGTCTATAAGCCTTGGAGAGAGGATTGACTCGTACCCGGAAGAAGAGTTACAGAGACATTCACAAGAAAGTGGATATCCTGGTAGTGTCACGTTTCCGTTCATTGCGGCCAGGTCGTCCACAACACAACAACAAAAGGTCGTCCACAACACAACAACAAAAGGTCGTCCACAACACAACAACAAAAGGTCGTCCACAACACAACAACAAAAGGTCGTCCACAACACAACAACAAAAGGTCGTCCACAACACAACAACAAAAGGTCGTCCACAACACAACAACAAAAGGTCGTCCACAACACAACAACAAAAGGTCGTCCACAACACAACAACAAAAGCGAAGCGGCTATGCGCAAAACGACTCAGTCATAAACATTCCACCACAACAATGATGCCAAAACGAGCGTGAGTGTGGTGTTATAAATAGACAATCGGGGGTATTCAATGGGCAAACTTAAGAAGAAATGGGATTGGTTATGGCGTCGTGACTGCCACGGCGAAAGACATCCTGGATTTTATTTCCCTCCGTCATCCGCCCGGATCTAAGTAGACGAGCACTCAACCGTGGAGAGCACTCAACCGTGGACAAACGCGGGGTGTTGCAATGTACAACTGTTTGCGTATGTGAGCCGTTATAGTACTAGACCAACACATTGACTTTGGAACCACGTGTAACATATGTGTCTGGATAGCACAAGTTGGTCAGTAGGGTAGAGCCCCCCTTAAGGGGAAATCGTGTGCGGGGTGCGGCATGCAAAATTATGTACAGTCCATGGTTACGCTGAATATTGATATTTTAAGAAATATGCTATACGAGAGGGTGGGTCTAAATATGCCTGTACCGGAACATCAACGCGTCAGTTGACGCAGATTAATTACAAGATCACATCGACAGGTTGCAGAAGTGGGAGGCAGACAGGTTGACTGAGTTCAATCCAGACAAGTGCGAGATTAGTACTTTGGAGTAACCATCGACAGGTAATTAACAATGAATGATCATATCGCCAACATAACAAAGACGGCCAACGGCAAGAGGGCTTTCTTACAGTGCAACATCAGCAGCTGCCCTGAAGCCATCAAATCGCGGTGCTACCAGACCTTCGTAAGGCCTATCGTGGAGTATGCGTCGACGGTATGGGACCCACCCACCGAAAAGTACACCAAATTAGTTGAGAATGTCCATAGACAAGCAGCCCGCTTCGTAATCAACGACTACCGGCAACGCAGCAGCGTAGGGAACTTGATTGAGAGTTTGGAATGGAATGTTGGTAATGCTGTACCGCATCAACCACAAACTGGTCAACGAAGTCACTCGCCGCCGCACTAGCACGCACCAGAGGCAGCGCTTATCGCTTCTACCAGACTTTCACCCGCGTCGACGCCTACAAATTCCCCCCCAGCGCCATCAGACTATGGAACAAGAGCACACAAGACAAAGTTATCCAACCATCAGCAGAAAGGTTTAGACAGTGCCTTCTCACCATGCCAACATAGACCTTATTATTATATATCATAGTAGTCCTGCACTAATATATTGCTAAACTACGCAGATACGACATATTCTGACCAACACGGACCCGAAGCAACGCTACACCAGCCGCTGCCACGCAGTAGTGATCACGGCTCGAAAATGAAAATACTCTAGCCACATTTATATGTGTCTAACATAGAGTTCTGAGCTTAAATGGAAGAAAAAGAAGAAGAAGACTTTAATAGTTTTATCGGGTAACTTGCGAAATCGTGAATAACCTTATATGGCATAGTAAATAGAGCTGGCTCACTTTCTGTCCAATCGTATTTTGATCGTATCCGGTAAAAATAAATGTGATAGTTTGTAACGGTACGTTTGTAACGGTACGTTCTAAAGGTACTTTCTGATATTTCGCGGTATGCAGTCCTTGGGACTATTCAAGACGCTTTACACTTCAACCCCTGGCAGGCATGTTCATTCCAACGCCAACTCGACTTCTCTGGGAAGCATAAGCCACGCTGCCATTACTACGCGTTCACATATCCACCACTGTATATATAGTTAGGTACTCATTTATACAGCTGGGTGAAATGGAGCAACGTGGAGTGAACGAAATTGGCTTAGCTTCGAAAGGGCAGCAACATTCGAACCCGGTTCTCTCCATTGAGAGTCTGGTGTTCCATCCACTGTCCGCTGATCTCGTCAACACTAAATGACATACACGAACAAACGAACTGGCGTGTCGTAGTGGATACAAGGTAGGCTTGGCGTTTCGCGAAATGATTCTAAAACTAAACAAGCTAAAATTATCAGTTACCATATACAATCGGTGGACAAAGCCCAGGTCTATAGGAGTGACGCAGAATAAGTGCGCATGTGCGAAGCGGGAAAAGATCAATGTTTGGACAGCTCCACTAGTTCCATATCTTTTTCTTTCCTTTTTGCACTGATCAATATTTTCATGATATGCAACTGTCAGTGAGCTGGTAGGTACCTTTATGCTATTGATTTGACATCACTTTCGGGTGGTAATAGATCTCCTGTTGGTGAAATATGAAGGCGTATCGCCAAAAACCCTAATATTGCTCACGATAAGGCTCACCCAGCTGACATTCCTGATTTGGACTCGCGTTCAAATCTAAGATGAGGGCAGTATCCCTGATACTGCCTCAAGACCAATATCATACTTACAACCTGTAATTTGGGATACCCACCCTCTACTAAGTATGCTCAACCCCAAAAAAATGTAACCTCGTATATAATTCTCCTTGTGATCGCAACGTCGAGTGATATCGAGGCCAACCCAGGTCCACGCCAACCCAAGTTTCCATGTGGAACTTGTGGGAAGGCTGGCACATGGAAGCAAAAGGGAATTAGATGTGACAATTCAGAATGCCAACAATGGTATTACACCGACTGCCAGAACATGAGATCCACTATATATGAATGTATGAATTCTAGCAATTGCGCGTGGGAGAGCCTCCAAATTTAGTACAACCCCCTTTGACTTGCATTCTATTTCCTCGGACAACAGCTTTAGTCAACTTTCTGAGTCGTGCTCATCACCGGGGCCACCGTTAGCCTCGTCTTCCCCCACAAAATCATGTTCACACTGCGTCAAAATGTAAACAGAAACCTCTTCGACTGTTGAATGTTAACTGACAGTCAATAGTGAACAAAATGAGGAACTAGATCACCTCCTGTACAACACGAAGACAGATATTGTTGTTGGCACAGAGTCCTGGCTCACTCCGGACATCAAGGATCTTGAAGTTTTCCATCCAGATTACACAGTTTATCGTAGAGACAGAGAGATAGGACGAGGGGGTGGAATATTCATAGCAGTAAGAGCAGATGTTGTTAGTGTGAGAGAGAAAGACCTAGAGACAGAATGCGAGATCCTCTGGATCAAACTTGTACATGGGCCATATTATTGGCCTAATGCTACAGCCTCAACTCACTTGTACAGTCATTAGTGACTAGTGACTCGTGACTGCAGCCATGTATGGCTAGCTAGTGATATGAACCTGCCAGGCCTGGAGTGGCCATCGACTCAACTGAAGCCCGCTTGCTGTTCTCATTCACAACATACCCTGTTCCTAGACATCCTAGCCGACCATGGCTTGACCCAGGTCATTGACCAACCCACCAGGGGAGACAACACCTTAGATCTTCTTGTAATGAATGACCCAACGCTTGTCAACAGGACAGAGATCTTACCAGGAATATCCGACCACAGCATCATTTTCACTAACATTTATATAAGCCTCAAGAAATACACCCAAACCCGGCGTAAACTCCCCATCTATAGGAAAGCCAACTGGGAGGGTATAGAAAGGGAACTAAACAGGACTCGAGAATATATCGACACCAACCGAGAGACCCTGATCCCATAACCCGAAATACAAACAATACACTCTTCATGGCCACATACTCGTAAAGGAGGACAATGCGAAATATCTTGGTGTGGTCATAAATAAAACACTGTCCTGGAATAACCACATAAATGATGTCACAAAGAAAGCAAATGCATCTTTAGGTTTCCTACGATGAAATCTCAGAATTGGCCAGGAAAAATAAAAAACCAGTGCTTATTTCACTTTAGTTAGACCCCAGTTAGAATATGCCGCTGCCATATGGGACCCCTACACACACACGTACAAAAACAAAATAGAGATGGTCCAAAGACGGGCAGCACGGTATGTTTGTAACAACTACAACCGTGAAGCAAGTGTCATGATCAAACACTTGGACTGGCGCAGCCTCCAACAAAGGAGAACCGACATCCGCCTTGTAATTTTTTATAAGACATTACATGGCATAATCGCCCTGGACCTCTTCCCCCAACTTATACCCCTGGTGAGACCCTCCCGACACACGCATTCTGAAGCTTTTCAACTCCCCGTAATCACTAAGCAATTCATCCAGTATAGCTTTTTACCCCTTACAATAGCCAATTTAAATAACATGCAAGCCAACGCAGCTACAGCACCAAGTTTGGAGATTTTCAGACAGAAGATCTCCATCTTGCTATATTAATTGTTTTCCTCTCCTGTTAAGTTTTCCTCTCCTAAAATTGCAGTACTACACGCACGCTATCATCTTTTCTCGTTCTTCCAAATATATTATTACTTTCTCTTACAGCACTTTAGCACATGTGCTCACACACCGAGTCTATAAGCCTTGGAGAGAGGATTGACTCGTAGCCGGAAGAAGAGTTACAGAGACATTCACAAGAAAGAGGATATCCTGGTAGTGTTACGTTTCCATTCATTGCGGCCAGGTCGTCCACAACACAACAACAAAAGCGAAGCGGCTATGCGCAAAACGACTCAGTCATAAACATTCCACCACAACAATGATGCTAAAACGTGCGTGAGTGTGGTGTTATAAATAGACAATCGGGGGTATTCAATGGGCAAACTTAAGAAGAAATGGGATTGGTTATGGCGTCGTGACTGCCACGGCGAAAGACATCCTGGATTTTATTTCCCTCCGTCATCCGCCCGAATCTAAGTAGACGAGCACTCAACCGTGGAGAGCACTCAACCGTGGACAAACGCGGGGTGTTGCAATGTACAACTGTTTACGTATGTGAGCCGTTATATTTCTAGACCGACACATTGACTTTGGAACCACGTGTAACATATGTGTCAGGATAGCACAAGTTGGTCAGTAGGGTAGAACCCCCCTTAAGGGGAAATCGTGTGCGGGGTGCGGCATACAAAATTATGTACAGTCTATGGTTACGCTGAATATTGATATTTTAAGAAATATGCTATACGAGAGGCTGGGTCTAAATATCTCAACATCGGTACAATGCGACCATATGTTCGATTGTTTTAGTAATACATGCATCTTATATGCTATATGACGCCACATAATGCACGAATTAGTAGTATTTTGTTAGCTGTGGGTAGTTACATGCATGCGGCTAACGGTGTTGAAAATATTCTTTGGGTACTGATCCAGTACTTTTTCCAGTCTACAATAAATAATTTTGTTGTAGTTTCATAAATATAACGTCTACAAACATTCCTTTACTTCGGACAACAATCGATGGTCTAAGGGTAAAATGACTCATGTGGACGAATGTATTTATAGTATCGGTATTGTTCAACACTATGAGTCAGTCTACCGGCAGCAAAAGACCATGTCACGAACATAAGACTTTTCGCTTTGTATTCTTCCTTATTCTACGTAAACACGAACATTAATTTTGATGACTGATGAAGTAGCAATTTGAAAATCCAATAGCCAAAAGTTTACAAGTGTGCCTAATTGCTTCGTTATTACACAAATCAGGAAATGAACTGGCTTACAGTATTATTATAATTATCACTATTATTATTATTATTATTAGTAGTAGTAGTAGTAGTAGTAGTAGTAGTAGTAGTAGTAGTAGTAGTAGTAGTAGTAGTAGTAGTAGTAGTAGTAGTAGTAGTAGTAGTAGTAGTAGTAGCAGCAGCAGTAGCAGCATCAGATGTAGAAACAGCAGCATCAATATCATCATGATCGTCATGGTCATCATAATCATGATCCGCAGCGGCAGCAACGGCAGCGGCAGCAGCCGCAGCGGCAGCGGTAGCAGGAGTATTAATAGTTAACATTTTCGTGACGGAGAACAGAACCACCTGGAACAGGAAGTAAAATGTTAAAGGTGTGCCTGCAAGTGGAAAAAGGTTGATTGAGTTTGTGGCATTTGGGGGTCGTATACATATACATCAAGTTAATGATATATTTGTAGACAAATTGCCTTCTGTACATATTACAAAATCATTGTTAGGTAATTGTGATAATAACATTGTACTGATGATTAAACACGACTGGTCAGCACATAAACATATTATAATCTTTCCTTTTCGCATTAATGGTATAAAATGCAATGCGACTGTTTCATTTGACTGTCTCAAAATGTTACCTGTAGAAAAACATAAGAAAGGGATATATGTGCATTTCTTTCTATTTCTCTAATTTAGGATACAATGCGCTGTTTTGGAACACTTGGAGTCTCTCTAAACGTCCTTTCCGCTTCACTCGTTGCACATGCTTTTTCGCTCTACCCGATTTTTCACTTTCATATTCAGTTAATTCCACCCTAGCTGCGTCCACTCCTTTGCGTCAACCCAAAAAACCATAAAAATTTGTGTAATTAAAAATACATTACAGACCAATGTCAGAGGATCGTGATAGGTGGAGACGATTCGTCGAGAAGACGTAACAAATTAAGTGATTGATCCCCACCCCACCACGGACCAGGGGGAAATTATTGGTCTGTGGACCAATCATTTCCCCCTGGTCCCACCGCGGACCAGGGGGAAGTGATTGGTCCCCACCCCACAACGGACCAGGGGGAAATGATTGGTCCCCAGCCCACAACGGACCAGGGGGAGTGATTGGTCCCCACCCCACCACGGACCAGGGGAAGAAGAAGACAGCATATAGCATAAATATTATTACAATTTTGAAAATGGCACTATATGTAATTTTAATGATGCCCCCCCATAATGCTGCACCCCGACTCTGAGTCATAGGTGACGATACTACGACGCTGCTGCTGTATATAAACACATCACACACAGCTTCGATTGCCATTGTGTAGATCAGCAAAACAGTCACGCGTGGCTTCTTTCATCTACAACTTGAACTAGATCAACATTCACGGCAACATGTCCCGCGGTTTCGCTGCCGTCGTCACCTGGTTTGCGTTTGTGCTCGTCGCTGACACGACATTGGCAAGCTCTTCACAGTCCAAGGTTAAACTAGTCAACAATGGATACAAGGATCTGGTGGTGGCTATCGCTGAGTCGGTGCCTGATTCTCAGAGCACTACAGCCATAGCTCGAATCAAGGTATGGGCCCCTTTACTACTTATCGCGCTATCGTTTAAGCCATCATACATGAATGACAGAACTTAGTCCTTTCACATACATCATTGCCTGTCCGTTCCCTTGCATATGGTGGCCCCCAATGCTCGGCCCCAACTGTTTCCTATGTGCACAACACCTGTTGCCAAGATCATGAGCAAGTGCAATGTTCCACCTCTATGAAGATAACACCCAAATTTACCTCCCAGTGAAACCTCTCCAGATGGACGTCGCCGCGGCTGTCGAGCGTATTGAGGGGCGTGTGGCGGAAATCAGGGCGTGGGTGAGCTCTAATTTCCTGAAACTGAATGATGACAAAACGGAGGTCATTATCTTCTATCTACATCTACGCAATATTGCAACTATTATGCGCTACCTAACCCCTAGTGCAACAGAGCAAATTGCATACGCGTTTGTGATAAGCAGACTCGACGTTGGCAATGCTGTACCGACTCCCATTCAAACAAATCGAACGACTCTAAAGACTGCAGAATTGGGCGGCCCGCCTCGCGGTTGATGCCACGAAATTCTGCCGCGCGACACCGCTACTTAGAGAGCTGCACTAGCTGTCGATTACAGTGCGAGTTGAATTCAAGATACTACTCCTCGTACGCCGAGTACTCAGTGGACGTGCATCTTATTACGTCGCCAACTATGTCAGGCGACATCTGCAACCTAGATCGTTGCCCTTTAGTGAACTTAATCAGCTTTGTGTCCCGCGAGTTAAACGGATTTGAGGAGACCGATGCTTCGGCAGCGCATTCCCGACAATATGGGACCTGTTGCCACAACATCTGACATTAACAGGGCTTTTAGAAGATGTTTTTAAAGAACAGTTCAATACATATTTTTTTATAAAATATTTTGTACGGCGCCATGAATAACGACGGGAGTGGCGCTTTATAAATTTGACGATTGATTGATTGATTTTGTTTGACCTCTTCTTAATAGTCTAACTTGTTCTTAAGCGTTTTTCATATCTAAGCTTTCTCGGTTGTGACAATCAGTTATCATTCTATCGTCATATCAAATCAAAATGTAATCCACCAACTTACGACTTCTGTATACTTCATACAAATGTGATTTGAACCAATATCAAGATTATTGAAAAGAATGTTTTACGCTTGCGATATGAGTCGAACCATTGTCACTACATACGATCATCAACCGAGTAAGTTTGGATCAAGCCTCCCTACACCACGCATGTAAGTCCTATACTTAGATGTGTATATTCCTTGCAGACAATGTTCACCGAGGCTTCCCACGACCTGTTCCTAGCGACACTACACCACCTATGTAAGTTCTGTGTTATACATTCCTTGCAGACAATGTTCACCGAGGCATCCCACAACCTGTCCCTAGCGACACTACACCACCTATGTAAGTTCTGTGTTATATATTCCTTGCAGACAATGTTCACCGAGGCTTCCCACGACCTGTTCCTAGCGACACGTCGCCGTACGTACTTCCGGAACATCACCATCCTCGTTCCGAAGGTAAACTCGATTCGCCGTATTTTCACTTGTAAGCCAACACGGCGCTATGTTGTGCACATTTACCAATTAACACATATCCCGATTAGATACGTTGAAAGGTAATGTTTCGTGTTATTATTTTAACTTCTTTATTCATTTGTAGTGTAAAATGCACACATACGCATCTTGTCTTATCTTTAGAATACTGGCCAACACTCCCAGGGAGCCAAATTGTCACAACTGCGTAAACACTCGTGCGTGCACAACACAAACGACAGGACACGCACGCATGCACGCACGACGCACGCACGCTCAACACAAAACATTTAGAACTACAGTTAGTTAAATGACAACATATAACGTTAAGGAAAATTGACGCTTTGAGCATCTCCTGCTGTGGTTCCTCTCCCTGTGAACATTCTGGACAATGGCGGATCACGTATTTGAAACTAACGTTTCGGTTGATTCTTTGAGGAATTTATACTAAGACGAGTGCGAATATACTGCGGAAAAACTGACGTGTGTGAAAATGGGTTTCAATCGACTCGCGAGACTAAAGAGTCGAAATGGCCATTACGACGTTTGTCATTGAAACGTCGATCACAAATAGCTTACATTATCGGCATTAAATTCAGCGAGGATCAATACAGATCACTGAACTTGTGACTGAATGTGTAAAGTTGCATTTGGAATGGGTTTTAAGATGGACACTTAATATAGATAATGAAAACGCTTCATCTTATATATGAATATTCTTCTTCTTCCTGTCAAGGACTGTGCGCCTTAAGAGCGTTGTAAGTCCGGCTCGGAATATTTCCGCCGGCTATGTAGACACGTTTCGCTCAATTGCATATTTCGGACTATTGACCAGCAACTTGAGTGCGCTGAGAATATTATTTATTATTTTATGATTTTGTATATGTAAATTCATTGAATCAACTGAACTAGCTCTGTGTAATCGACAGCACTGGAAAAATGAAAAGGATTACGAAGCGGCGAAGACAGAGACGTTTGCCACGGCTAATGTTATCATTGATGGCAACGATAAGGGCCCCATGTCAACACGCACTTACAACAAATGTGGCAAGGAAGGTCTGTTCATCAGAATACCAAAGATTTACATGACCGCTAATCAGGCAACAATGTCTCGCTACGGCCCTCCAGGTAATGTTGATTTCATATTTTCTGATATACAGTTTTCATATTTTTAGTGCCTTTGAGCAGGTATTTACTCGGATATACGGCGCGATATAAATGCCTATTTTATTAATTTATTATACCCACGGCTGCAGGTACTACAGATGGTATATCACTGTTTTAAGTAGAAGAATTTATGACACAGACACTACGTGGAATAGACGGTGATGGAAGCAAACTGGCAGCTAGCATTTCATTAGCGAAATTAATGGATTTGCTTTATTGTAGGACGTACAATTGTCCACGAATGGGGACACTTTCGCTGGGGACTCGGGGACGAATATCCCGTAACAAAGAAAGGCTACCCAAGTTTCTATCGCGGCAAAGGCCGCACAATCGAAGCCGTGAAATGTGGGAAGCATCTAAAAGGTACATACGTGGACAAGAAAACAGGGAAGAATTGCAAGCTCAGTAAGACCACTGGACTACCGACAAACACGTGCTACTTTCGGGAGGATAAAACCAACCCGGGAGTGACGGCGTCTCTGATGGATTTTCACTGGATACCACAGGTATGGAAACACTGTAATCGACAAATAAAGAGATACTGTGCTTTATCAGTTCGGTCGGTCGGTCGGAAAACATAGCACATCGATATATGTTTTTTTCTTTGAGAGCATTGTTCCCTCTGCAGCCAGTTATACATGCATAACTATCAGTTGCATTAGTTTCCGCAATATGTCATAAATTCTGCGCCACTGACGCACAAGGATGTTTACTGGAACCTCCTTCCTCCGTATACCTGCCTACTTCCAGGTCACGACCTTCTGCGACAATGATGAAAATAACAATGCTACGCTGCATAACGCCGAAGCCCCTAGTCACCACAACAACAAGTGTAAACGGAAGAGTTGCTGGGAGGTGATGCGTGACCACACGGACTTTCGCAATGGTATGCACCAGAGCACGCAAAATAGCTAACGACAGCGACATGAAATCTGTCCAGAACATTGATCTTGTTTTGGTGTTCAACTGTTTTAGGATTCTTATCTGATTTTATGTATGCGGTCTTTCTCTGGTAGAGGACCGTGCTCGGTCAGTGTTTCATCCAAACTATAATATATCTTCTTGGGCTGATAAATATTATTGTGATTACAGTGGCGTTGATTAAAAAACAGGTTTATCACATGTCAATTGAATATCAAAAACAATTTCTTCTTTTCCCACGTCTTTTATTACAGAAAATGCAACATGTTTTACAGGAAACAATCCCGCCCTTTCCGCCTCGCAGAACACTAAGCCGACGTTCCGCGTCGTGCAGGGGAAGGCCAAGCGATACGTGTTGGTGTTGGACGTATCCGGAAGTATGAAAACGAAAATAAGAGGAGTAAGTAAACACGCGTCCTGTATATTTATAACATTAGTTGTCAAGTCATTAATATAATACATTGTCTTTTAATTTAACACGCACCAGTTATATATTATTTAGAGATGGAACCTGTCGATATATATATAGCTTCGTTAACGTACGCACGCCAGCACATATACATGTATACTACGCATTTAGTGTGCGTGTAAGCGCGTGTAGTTGTACATGCACTGGTGTACACATACATGCATTTGGCTAGGTGGCTAACTTCTGTTTTCCCACACGTCGTCAGGTTTCCCGGATTCAGAGACTGAGGCAGGCGGCCGCTGATTTCCTGCTGAAAGCCGTTCCTCTGGAATACTCTGTCGGCATCGTGACGTTTAGCAGTGGCGCGTCTACGGTAGCGCCTCTGACGACAATAACGGATGAAAGCGTGAGAAGGCATTTGGCAGCAAAGCTACCCAGCAGAGTCGGCGGCAGCACTGCTATAGGGAAAGGTCTTCTGAAAGGCGTGCAGGTAGTAAACGCAACGTAAAATTAATATGTGTTATTGTTATTATTGCCGAACTAATATATTGTTTGACTAGCATCATCCGGTGTACTGCCTTAACCAGTGACATTTTCTACTGATGACAAACACAAGCACACTTTTGCACTGTTAACAATAATTACATATGTAGGTTAACGGATTAGGTAGAAAAGGGTGAATCATGGATTTGAGAAGATTGTAGATTTGGTTGAGCTAGCATGGATCGAAATGTGCACTAATAACATTAGTTACAGCGCGGGACGAATGTAAACAATATATCAAAATGGTATGTTCTTGAGTATACAGTAGTGTATTGTTTATTATGTTTTTATACATTTGATATCCAGTCTAAATTATGATACTAGAAAAAGACTACACATGCAGCGGCGTCAAATTAATTTTATTAATTTTTGTTACTAATATATATATATATATATATATATATATATATATATATTTTTTTTTAAACGTATGTATACATGTATGTATGTATGTATGTATGTATGTATGTATGTATGTATGTATGTATGTATATATATATATATATATATATATATATATATATATATATATATATATATATATATATATATATATATATATATATATATATATATAAAACTCGCGAGGTGATAGAACTTCCATCACGCAATTAATTGATATTTTTCAGGTGCTCGAGGCAAACGGTGGCTCCGCCAGTGGCGGCACGTTGATCTTGGTGAGTGATGGGGGAGAGAACAAAAGTCCGTACATAAGAACAGTGACGTCAACTTTAGTCCAGAAATCAGTCACCGTCCACACGATTCTGATCAGCAACAGCGCAGAACCAAAACTTATCAAGTTAGCGGCCGACACGAACGGGAAGTCGTTCTTCGATTCGGGCTCAATCGACACCACTGATCTGCTGAGTGCGTTCAGATCGACAGTTACCGACGAAGACTCCGGCACACCAGGGGCCGCTCCCGTCGAGGTAAGTTGTTGTCAGTTTCGCCGTCTGGTGGATTATTTCTAGAAACTTTTTTATGGCAATCTAGTGATTGGCCGCTTAGACATTCGGGGTCAGATCACTATTACACTTACGGGTTGATGGTAGACGAACAAAGCGTCAGTGATTTTGATTGAAACTACCCTCTTTCAAGGATTTTTTAACCCTGAAAAATGGTTATAAACAATGAAAAGGGTACACCTGTGGACTACGACACTAGCGCTACTTTCTTGCTTGCTGCTTGGCAACGTAATTTATTCTTGTATCAGTGATTAAAGGATTCCTGTTGTACGAAGACAAAATTCTATTGGTTTGGGCGACAAATGTCGAGGAGAACAAACCATACTGATTTTCTCAAAAATAAGATAGTAGGATGTCACGAAAATGCTACTGCATGTCCGTGATAAAACATAAATCAAAGTAATTTTTTTAAAATTAAAACCGAATTGAAATTTTGTGCGCAGTAAAGAACTGCGTAGAGCAGGTTTAGTCTTGATTTTATTGGGAAACTTAATAACAGTCGATAGATTAGTCATTCGTCATATTCAGATGAGGTGAAATTAAGCAATGACCCACGTAGTAATATTTAAAAATTATATCCATATACTCTCATCATTTGCAATTTCCAGATCCTGCTGGAACCCCACTGGATCGCTGCAAAAGAGGAGGTGAACACATCCGTGTCCATTGACTCGAGCGTCGGTCGAGACACCGAGTTCACATTCTCATACACCGGAGCTACTTTTACTTTAGACGTCGTAGTTATTTCACCAAGTGGAGTCAATTACACAGCTGACGGTACGAATGGTTTCGACACAAAAGCCACGAAACAAATGACTATCGTCATTCAAAATGAAACTGAGGTGAGACAATATATATATATATTATATATATATATATATATATATATATATATATATATATATATATATATATATATATATATATATATATATATATATATATATATATATATATCTATATATATATATATATATATATATATATATATATAATGTATATATATATATATGTATATATATATATATATATAATATTATTATATATATACATATATATATATACATCTATATTATGTATATATATATATATATATATATATATATTATATATATATATATATATATATATATATATATATATATATATATATTTATATTATATGATTTGCACTATCAAAATTCCTGTTTTGTGTTGTAATTTTTTTCTGAGGATAATTCCCAGTATAAAACCCGTTTTATATTACTCATGTATTACGTTTACATGCCAATATTTTATTATATATTTTTTGTATATATTTTTGCATACGTCTCTCCAAGGTTGGCAGTTGGACTGTTTTCCTGAGAAATCCTGGCACGACGCGCACCTACACCCAGCTCCTCGTCACGTCCAAGGCTCCGTCTGACGACAGTTACCCGATCAGACTGTGGGCACACCTAAGCCACCAGGAAGTCGACTTTAATGGTTAGTATCAAGATCATTGTCTTTGCTGTTGCTGTCATATTGTACCTCTGTGTTGCTAACCTAGTATGATATAAATGAAAGATTGGTGAATCAACTTGATGGAATTAAAAATCGACTTCATAGAATATAAAAAATCATACTTTTGTTCGTATAATTAGTTTTTTTATTATGTACAGCACCAAAGAATATTATTGTATATAGTTGGTGCTATATAAATGAATAAACATTAAACATGGGATTCCGTTTTCAGATCCATCGACGCTGAAGCTGATTGTACGAGTTGAGCTAAGAAAGGGTTATGATCCGGTAATTGGTGCAAATGTCGAAGTTCAAGTTGGCTCGTCGCCATGGAAACCGATGACAGATGATGGATTGGGTAGGCCTGCTGGTTTCACAATGACGCTTTCTCGTTATGTAGAAATATAGGCGTACATAAAATGGCCAGCGAGTTCTCTATGTTTTACTTGAACCGTGCCGTGTAATGGAGATATGCAATTGATATGTTCGAACAGTAAAGAACATGAAGATTGACCGAAAAAGGCTGAAAGCTGTTTCTTTGAGTTGACATTGCGACTAAAATGAATGTCACTCAACTCCCGGCTTGCGTGCATAAACTGGCCTTAAAAATAAATCGGTAATATATTTAATCGGTCATACTACAATATTTAACCAAACGTTCCCCTGTTTATCTAACATGGTGTGGGAATAATGCCTTCACGTTAACCACGATAACTTCACTCTTCCTAGGCGTAGACGTTACCAGAGACGATGGATTCTACTCGGTCGCACTACTGAAGTTCCCAGGCAACGGTAACTTCCCGCTGAAGGTTCGGGCGACGTCCAAGGACGGCGACCAGACGCAGTTGTTTGTTGGTGGAGACAGCTTCAGCTTCTATCCGCCTAACGGAGGTATGTGCAACAAAGACTAAATACGAATGCCCCCTGTTGGACTAAATGGAACTATTGCACACACAAGCAACATCCTATATCATATGTAATGCATTCCCGCTAGGTGGTGTTGCTGTTTATGCCGACGTAAAGTTTGCGTTTAGTAACACATTTCGAGCAACTATCCATCGGATTCCAACAAACCAGGAATAACCAGCATGTTTGTCTAACTATTGTACGTTGCTTTATAGGCTTACTGCTTTACAATAAATAAAATGTGTATAAAACATTATGTTTTCGGAGTATGTAGGAATTATTTTTGTTGTTATTTGCTATTAAAACTATCTTGGTTTACGCTGTTATCCAGTTAGTTAGGTTCAGTAGTCTTGTAACTGAAAGAAACAAATTGCATAGTAGCCGTGCTGCCGCGCTGCCGGGCCGCTCATGTCCCTCTCCTCACAACCGCCATGAGATGCATGATCGTCGTACACAAACAAGAACATCATGTTAGTTAAACAAATCTGCTCAACTGCTCACCATTCTAGAGTTAGGAATTCAAGTGACACTTAAACTCCTGTCAGTATAACAAGAAATCAACTTCCTTCATTCTGTACAGCTCTTGTACCGTTCCGTTCTTGTTTATCTTTGAGCCTGTTTTTCTTTTCCTTCACCGTAACCTGGGTTTCCTCTCCGTTTCGTTCCCGTCATCTTCACGCTTAGGGCCACTTTTATGACAGAATCATCATCTCTTCTCAATTTAGATATCTTATATATCTTGATCACGTCTACAGTTGGGGTGATCTTGCTCTCCCTGTGGAGATGATCATTTCGCTGTCCGTCCCATTTGTAGTCACCCTGTATCATTTCTTGTCACCCTGTATCATTCGTATGGCTTTCGTGCCTGCTGCAGTGATTCGATTTTCAAGTCCTTTGTCAGCGTCCAACATTCACTGCCAAAAAGGAGAATAGGTATTCTAAAGGTTTTGTATAATAGTATGACCTTGCTTTCTCGCACACTCGTTTGTCTTTCAACAGTCGGTACATACATTCTACATTCTGACTGTACTTGGCATTCCGGTTGTTAATATCCTCTTCCATATTTCCTTGCTCTTTGATGGTGCAGCCTAGGTATTTAAAGGATTTTGATGTTCATATTATGGCATACTCTCCTGCTCATCATGACTTCCGTTGTCTCCAGGTTCAACAATTCATCAATTAATATTACAAATGGAATTGTCCCGAAAATCATAAACAAATTTCATGGCATGCGCAGAAGTGGCAAAATGTAAGTGTTTGCGGAGTCTGCATATTACGTCACACTATCACTCGCAGACAGTGCCACTGCGCACACTACTAACTATTCGTGTGCGATGTTTCCACAGAAGCAGACGACACAGGACCGGTCTATGAATCTGTGGGACAATTCCAACGTACAAAAGCCGCTGGGCTCCTTAAGATCGTCAACTTGACGCCTGCCACGGACCTGTACGCACTCTACCCCTTCCCGCCAGTTGAGGTGCGAGACCTCCGTGTGAGCGCCATGTCGTACGAGGAAAAGACGGTGACGTTGAGGTGGACGGCCGTCGGCGACTACGCAGATGAAGAGACGGGTAAGGACGGGGAACAACAGGAGAACAAATACAACATGTTGACTATTTAATATACCATATGTACATGTTTGTGGATATTGAGTCCGAATAAATATGGTAATAATAATAATAATAATAATAATAAAGGACTGAAGAAAACGAACACAATATAGCCAACATTCATGAATGATAATTATGTGGATGCCTAAGTACGTACATGACATGAAAATATTATTTTCTTGTATTTTTCCGTCACATTCTTGCTTTGTTTTCCGTCAGCTTCTTCCTACGACTTCCGCTTCAGTACAGACATCCAACAATTACTCCACTCCTTCGAGAACGCTTCTCAACTTGACGACAGTGACGTCATAACAGGAAACTTGAGTTCGCCGTTGTCGTCTTCGGAAACGGAAACATTCGTCATACGTTTCCGGCCCGAATACGTAAACACGACCCTGTTCTTCGGCTTGAAGGTCAATCACAGCAGGGGCCGCATCAGCGAAGTGTCCAACATCGAGTCCGCAGCCATAGTGTATGTACCTTCAGAAGAGCCACCAAGCAGCGAGCCAGGCGACCACAGCGGCTTTTTCACGACCGCAATTCTGGTGGGAGCAGCTAGCGGGGTAGTCTTCCTTGTGTTGATAATTGTGGCAGTGTGTCTAGCTCGCAAATGGCACAACCGCCGAAGAATTGCAGCTCAACAGGAAAACACCATTTAGATGAATTCGCTTGATGCGTCTTATTCTGAAAACACGTAATTTGGCAGGCAGCGTCAGTGGCCTTTGCGACGCCAATTTAAAACAAACAAAGACATTTACTTTCGTTTTATTTATTACTAAAACGTGGTCGACTATTTCTTGAACGTGATCATTTGTAGAAGCGTTTTTTTTTAATTGCATGGACTTGCTTAATTACTATGACTATGTGTGAATATAAACAAACCATACATTTTGTTGGACATATTACCAAAGATATTGACGTATGTAGCTTTGTACCTTTATTATTGTTATATATGTATATATTTATATGTTTCATGTTTGTTGCGTTGTCTTTACTTATTAATTATTGCAGCATCCTGTAGTGCATGACTTTGGTATATATTAACCAAGGCAACGTGTTTGTTGTTATGAATTTGTGATCGAATGAACCTGTCGTGGTGCAACAAGATGCATGTACGAGTTGTAGTGTGTCCCGGTTATTATTCAAGATTTGTTTCTCTAAAATAAATTGTCAGTTTAAAAATAAAATGTTTCTTTTTATCAAATTGGCGTGAGATTTTATGTAGGATGTATTCCTTCACGCAGTAGAGAAGACAGCATGCAGGATGCATTCGTGCACGCAGTAGAGAAGACTGCGTGCAGGACATATTCCTGCACGCAGTAAAGAAAACTGCATGCAGGATGTATACCTGCACGCAGTAGAGAAGACTGCGTGCAGGATGTATTCCTGCACGCAGTATAGAAGACTGCATGCAGGATGTATTCCTGCACGCAGTAGAGAAGACTGCATGCAGGATGTATGCCTGCACGCAGTAGAGAAGACTGTATGCAGGATGTATTCCTGCACGCAGTAGAGAAGACTGCATGCAGGTATATTCCTGCACGCAGTAGAGAAGACTGCATGCAGGATGTATGCCTGCACGCTTACCGATATATTATAGCTCGAATTATCTGTACTATTTATTAAAACATAAATAATTTACGCCAATATACATGATGTGTGTGTTAAAGTGGCGAGACATTTGAAATGTATTGTTAATGAAAGACAATCATTATCAGAAAAAATATTAGTTTTTGGACCAGCTGGAATTAGTATTTGGCCACCAAATATAATGTCCTGCCACAAACATGTTTACTGGGATGGATCCATGAAAAACAATCTTAGATTTCTTACATGGTAAATATGTTCCTTCTAATACAAACATGGTTGACTACACGTACACATCCGAACACATCCAATCGCTGTATATTGTGGAGCATTTCTTTATACAGCTAGGACATAGTGACGTGAACGAAACTGCTTCGAACAGACGAGGATTCGAATCGCACTATTCTCAAATGAGATGGCAACACATACTATACCATAGTGCTTCCGGCATAAACACACATACCATGTGTTTGAAATTCTAGGAATCTGCAATGTACAAAGCTGAGTGACACCGCAACAATTTTATTGTTCGTTTGTATCAGTGCAGAGCTGGCATCGTCATATCAAGGACTTGATTTCATTCAACTGGGCAACGCATGGAACAATTACTTACGCCAGTACCTATACGGCCGCACGTACACAACGAGGTAAGGAGAGTGGGTGAGTGAGTGAGTGAGTGAGTGAGTGAGTGAGTGAGTGAGTGAGTGAGATACAGAGACATAGAAAGACATACATACATACATACATACATACATACATACATACATACATACATACATACATACATACATAAATGAAACAGAGAAAGACACACATACTTACACGCACGCACGCACGCACGCACGCACGCACGCACGCACGCACATACGCACGTATACAGAGGTACGCAATATAAATGACAGCTGGTTAGTGTGGCTATTACTATATAACGTCAGCAATAAAACAATGCTTTCCAACACAGCAGTTGACTACTTTCCTACACAGCAGTTCACCGCTGGTTGTTTCAATGCGCTGCGGACTGGTGCTGTGACTTACATTTGCTTTCTGAGAAGAATCCCTCAGCGTCGCCCTGGGGAGGTGATAAGTAGTTCGCCGATGGCCTGGTGGCTTCTTGCCATGTGTAGGATACTGTGTGCAACTAAGGTACAAATGACCAAGACATAGCATCCCTGCATGATTAGTGACGCTTTGAGTGATGACCATTCTATACACATTAGTTTGGACAGCCAAGTGGTGAATTTAAGCTGAACATAGACGTTGCATCACACTTTATTTTTGGTAGATTTCCATAGTGATTTTACCGGGTGTCAGACTGGTACACTGAAGCATTTTTTTATCGGGTGTCACACTGATACACTGGAGCATTGTTTTATCGGGTGTCACACTGATACACTGGAGCATTGTTTTATAGGGTGTCACACTGATACATTGGAGCATTGTTTTATAGGGTGTCACACTGGTACACTGGAACATTGTTTTATAGGGTGTCACACTGATACAGTGGAGCATTGTTTTATAGGGTGTCACACTGATACATTGGAGCATTGTTTTATAGGGTGTCACGCTGATACAGTGGAGCATTGTTTTATAGGGTGTCACACTGGTACACTGAAGCATTGTTTTATAGGGTGTCACACTGATACACTGGAGCATTGTTTTATAGGGTGTCACACTGATACAGTGGAGCATTGTTTTATAGGGTGTCACACTGATACAGTGGAGCATTGTTTTATAGGGTGTCACACTGGTACACTGAAGCATTGTTTTATAGGGTGTCACACTGATACACAGGAACATTGTTTTATCGGGTGTCACACTGATACACTGGAGCACTGTTTTATAGGGTGTCACACTGATACACTAGAGCATTGTTTTATAGCGTGTCACACTGATACAGTGGAGCATTGTTTTATAGGGTGTCACACTGATACATTGGATCATTGTTTTATAGGGTGTCACACTGATACAGTGGAGCATTGTTTTATAGGGTGTCACACTGGTACACTGAAGCATTGTTTTATAGGGTGTCACACTGATACACTGGAGCATTGTTTTATAGGGTGTCACACTGATACATTGGAGCATTGTTTTATAGGGTGTCACACTGGTACACTGGAACATTGTTTTATAGGGTGTCACACTGATACAGTGGAGCATTGTTTTATAGGGTGTCACACTGATACATTGGAGCATTGTTTTATAGGGTGTCACACTGATACAGTGGAGCATTGTTTTATAGGGTGTCACACTGGTACACTGAAGCATTGTTTTATAGGGTGTCACACTGATACACTGGAGCATTGTTTTATAGGGTGTCACACTGATACAGTGGAGCATTGTTTTATAGGGTGTCACACTGATACAGTGGAGCATTGTTTTATAGGGTGTCACACTGGTACACTGAAGCATTGTTTTATAGGGTGTCACACTGATACACAGGAACATTGTTTTATCGGGTGTCACACTGATACACTGGAGCACTGTTTTATAGGGTGTCACACTGATACACTAGAGCATTGTTTTATAGCGTGTCACACTGATACAGTGGAGCATTGTTTTATAGGGTGTCACACTGATACACTGGAGCATTGTTTTATCGGGTGTCACACTGATACACTGGAGCATTGTTTTATAGGGTGTCACACTGATACATTGGAGCATTGTTTTATAGGGTGTCACACTGGTACACTGGAACATTGTTTTATAGGGTGTCACACTAATACAGTGGAGCATTGTTTTATAGGGTGTCACACTGATACATTGGAGCATTGTTTTATAGGGTGTCACGCTGATACAGTGGAGCATTGTTTTATAGGGTGTCACACTGGTACACTGAAGCATTGTTTTATAGGGTGTCACACTGATACACTGGAGCATTGTTTTATAGGGTGTCACACTGATACAGTGGAGCATTGTTTTATAGGGTGTCACACTGATACAGTGGAGCATTGTTTTATAGGGTGTCACACTGGTACACTGAAGCATTGTTTTATAGGGTGTCACACTGATACACAGGAACATTGTTTTATCGGGTGTCACACTGATACACTGGAGCACTGTTTTATAGGGTGTCACACTGATACACTAGAGCATTGTTTTATAGCGTGTCACACTGATACAGTGGAGCATTGTTTTATAGGGTGTCACACTGATACATTGGATCATTGTTTTATAGGGTGTCACACTGATACAGTGGAGCATTGTTTTATAGGGTGTCACACTGGTACACTGAAGCATTGTTTTATAGGGTGTCACACTGATACACTGGAGCATTGTTTTATAGGGTGTCACACTGATACATTGGAGCATTGTTTTATAGGGTGTCACACTGGTACACTGGAACATTGTTTTATAGGGTGTCACACTGATACAGTGGAGCATTGTTTTATAGGGTGTCACACTGATACATTGGAGCATTGTTTTATAGGGTGTCACACTGATACAGTGGAGCATTGTTTTATAGGGTGTCACACTGGTACACTGAAGCATTGTTTTATAGGGTGTCACACTGATACATTGGAGCATTGTTTTATAGGGTGTCACACTGATACAGTGGAGCATTGTTTTATAGGGTGTCACACTGATACAGTGGAGCATTGTTTTATAGGGTGTCACACTGGTACACTGAAGCATTGTTTTATAGGGTGTCACACTGATACACAGGAACATTGTTTTATCGGGTGTCACACTGATACACTGGAGCACTGTTTTATAGGGTGTCACACTGATACACTAGAGCATTGTTTTATAGCGTGTCACACTGATACAGTGGAGCATTGTTTTATAGGGTGTCACACTGATACATTGGAGCATTGTTTTATAGGGTGTCACACTGATACAGTGGAGCATTGTTTTATAGGGTGTCACACTGGTACACTGAAGCATTGTTTTATAGGGTGTCACACTGATACACTGGAGCATTGTTTTATAGGGTGTCACACTGATACATTGGAGCATTGTTTTATAGGGTGTCACACTGGTACACTGGAATATTGTTTTATAGGGTGTCACACTGATACATTGGAGCATTGTTTTATAGGGTGTCACACTGATACAGTGGAGCATTGTTTTATAGGGTGTCACACTGGTGCACTGAAGCATTGTTTTATAGGGTGTCACACTGATACACTGGAGCATTGTTTTATAGGGT
Source organism: Lamellibrachia columna (assembly GCA_963662155.1). Classification (NCBI taxonomy): domain Eukaryota; kingdom Metazoa; phylum Annelida; class Polychaeta; order Sabellida; family Siboglinidae; genus Lamellibrachia; species Lamellibrachia columna. The sequence goes on from OY759272.1 coordinate 32,113,250, forward strand.
GTCACACTGATACATTGGAGCATTGTTTTATCGGGTGTCACACTGATACAGTGGAGCATTGTTTTATAGGGTGTCACACTGGTACACTGAAGCATTGTTTTATAGGGTGTCACACTTATACACTGGAGCATTGTTTTATAGGGTGTCACACTGATACACAGGAGCATTGTTTTATCGGGTGTCACACTGATACACTGGAGCACTGTTTTATAGGGTGTCACACTAATACACTGGAACATTGTTTTATCGGGTGTCACACTGATACACTGGAGCATTGTTTTATAGGGTGTCACACTGATACATTGGAGCATTGTTTTATCGGGTGTCACACTGGTACACTGAAGCATTGTTTTATCGGGTGTCACACTGATACACTGGAACACTGTTTTGTCATTTGAACAAACCCAATTTTGCCAACACCATTTGCTCATTTAATCACTATACAATTTCTAGGCGGAATATCGCTCACCGTTTAACTTATACATTTGGTAAAACACAGATGAATATATTATAGTAAAAATGGTGTGAACATATTCTCCATTTTCATAAATGCAACATGACCAGACCAGTACTTCCAGTTGCTGGGACGTTTGATGTATCGATGACAATAACAAATTTAGTGATAACTCTGAATGCAATCACATGTAGACCATATACGCATAATATGCTATACACGCATTTTAAATAATTTACTACACATATAACTATTATGAGTGCAAATACAATATGGCTACCGTTTGGAAATTCTCCGCTTTGAGAGCGAGATATATGCATATGAATGCATTATCAGCCTACTATTCTCAGCAGGTGAAAAGATCACACAGCATTGATGGCGATAACGTTCTCATTATGACAGCGGTTCACCACAGCAAATAATATCGTGTATCTTGACGGGTGCCGCCCTGCACTTCGTCATGGTTGAGTTACTTTTATTAAGGAATTATATGATTTACTTACATATACTTAGACTTAGCGACTTCCGCATCTAGAGACGCACGAGGCAGTCAATGCGTTCCACTTCGATCAGCAGCTAGCAATGTGACGTCGCTCCATCTTCTGTTGACCAGGTGTAAGTCACGGTGGTCTGTGTGGCGTCAGTTCGTTCTCGGTCATCCTCTCTTGCTCTGGCCAGCTGGTGTCTCCCGTACTGCTTGGCAGGCAGATCTAGTAGCAGGGGCGTCCGCAGGATTGTTTCTAGGGGGAAGGGAAACGTATGTTTGTGATAACATCCGTCATCTAATTTCAACCAGAAAGAATCTTTGCCCTAATTTCCACCTTCAGTGGACAGTAATTATATAGTTGTATATAATTAGTTAAGAAATGCCAGATAATATATTTGACGCAACTAGTAAACAATCTGCTCGCTATAAAGGACCTAAATAACAAAATCCAGATGGGGTACAAGTGCCCCTTGCCCTTTCCGGACGCCCGTATCTAGTAGGAGGGAACTTCGTGACAAGACCGAGCTAGCTCATGCGCCTTTTGCATATAGTTGATGAGATTGGAGGTTGTTCAAATTGTTTTTCGACCTTTTACTCTTAATCGCTCCATCGAATACCCAAAATCTTGCGACGGCATTTACTGTCCAGTGCGTATATTTCTTGCGTTTACTTGTTTCGAGGTGCCATGTCTCGCATCCGTAGAGCAAGGTTAGTAGAACTACACGGAGTCACTAAAACGTACACGACTCTTCTTACAATGGTAATGGTCCTGGTGTTATAAAACAAGCTGCGCACGTTCACCCATCAGATGGCGCCTGCTACTACTCAGGTGACGAATTTCACCTCACATCGTATCCAGCATATCCCAGGCCAACGGTTACATTTAAACTATGAAAAACACAAAGTTTCTTCAAATGAGGGACTCTCTGTTTACGCGTAATCGTACGGTGACGTTGTTGACAAACCGCTTCATTCTACGTTAACTAAGCTACTAGATGTAATCAGATTCGCGCATCTCTACCGAGGACTGAGCGCGCGTGGCAGACGGAGACAGAAAATAATCGATATGCCGTGTCGGAGTGCACTGAGAGGTGGAGATGCAGCAAGCAGCTCGCGTACGATCGATGTAACGAGCGGCTGCCAGCCTATTGCGAAGACTAACCTTTCAAGTGACGAAGGCTAATTTTATATTTAGGGTCGTTAAAACAGGGTGAGTGATTAACGGTGACAAGACAGAACCTGCATGATGGTGTCTTTTGTAGGCACCGATTGAACTTTGGTAGTTTCGAGTTAAACTCTATTCCAGTGTAACGTACCGTGACTACATGATTTTTAATCAGCTTCTGACCCGGTAACACGTACTTCGATTACAGATGTGCTAACGCTAATTAGCTTTGCAAACGTGATAAGGGGCGGGTGCTTCAGCGCCTACCGCCAGAGTGCGCCCGTTAGCGGCGACGCCACCGAGCCGTCGTGTTGACGCTGGCAACGACAATTAGCACCGCCCAACGGATTTACCTCTCTGTGCTGCCGGCTAGTCGCCAGTCTCCATGCGTTTGGTCGATGGACAACCAGTGTAACCAACACGCGCGGTTAATCGCTTGTCGTTGCCATTTGCGTTAGCGTGCATGCATGCATGCATGCATGCGTGTTATCAAGGAACGTCGCCATGATGACTTAACAAGCACGTCGTCTCCATTTCAGACTGCAGTCGCCGTTGCAATGGCCGCGGCCCGGCTCAAATCGATGTTCGAGTGTCGCGCGGGCGAGTGTTCGGCCAACGTCTGACGAATCGAGACGCGACTGAGCCAACGCGATGACGGACCACAATTTTCTGCACATCGCCGCCATCGTGGCGGCCTGCGCCATGTTTGTCTTCACGATAATGTTCACGTCCGGAGCCCTCGGCCATCCCCTCGGTGAGTAGCGTAAATAAACTGTCTCGACGCGTGTTGTCATCGCCAGCGCTTGTCAAACCCGACTCGCTCTAGCGTCCGAAACCTGGCCTAGTGGACTCGTCGTTTGGAGGCCGGATATCACCGGGAATTAAGTTATGATGATATCACAGATCGGGGTCATCTAAAGCACCAGTATCTGGTCGATCCAACGTGTCTCGTGCCTTATGATTACATTGTGCAGCACATTAACTTACCACGCGTCGAAAGGTCCGTTTACTTGCGGACCCGTCCCGGTCCCTAAATGGAACAAATATGATACGTACACAATTGTATAATACAGTTTACGTATGCAGATTCATCATCACGGCCGAAAGAAGGGATGCATCGAAATCAATGATGTAGCCAATTACTCCGTGCTCGTTCTTGATAGCAGCCACGATAAATCCGGAATCATCGTGTGACGTCAACACTAGATGTGTCTGTCCCACTCGTGTCGTTCTACTCTTACAGTGTTTCTCCTTTTAAATGTTCGAAGTATAGTTCCGTTTCGTTGCTCCATATTTCGCCTGTTCGATATTGCAGACCATCAAATAACTTCCATCTATGCATGCAACAAAGTTCCTGTTTTACTCCTCGATAAATCTCCTGTTATTCTGCGTTCGACCATACATGTTAAATGTTCGGTTCGTCTTGGCTATCTGTCCTTCATTACCCGAAGATTTAAGTTTGCTCAGTTCAATAGATCCGGAATATATGTTGCTTAGACAATATCGACATCACACCACATTTCCAAAACCTCCAGCATGGCGGCCGTAACCCATAATGCTCATGTTCTCTATTACGGAGGTGTATCTGTACCAGCGCGTAACAATTGTGTAAATTCATTTTTACATACATTACATGGCGAAGATTGTGTGCTTATTTTTGTTAATAACACACGCGTTATCGTTTCCGCTTAAAAGGGTTACTGTTGTAAGGATGTATTTTGGATGAACTTAATAATGATTGTATATGATGTTCATGAATACTATGCAAGTAAATTCTACATTACACAACAACAACTGTCCCGATGCATGTCGTGTGAATACTCGTTGGTGTGACTTATTGCAGAATGCATAAAGGACGTGTACCTGCGGTGCTAACAGGTAGACCACTGAGTGATGGCGTGAGAGTATCATCATAAACCGTTACAATCGATATATCGTTACTTATTTCGTTATGAAAGTACCAGAATAACGTTGGTTGATGTATGCATCATAATTACCACGCAATAACAGTGCAATGCCATCCTAAATGAAAAATATCGATTTCCCAACGGAAACAGGACGACGTAATTTCAGTGTCTATATAATATTTAAATGTAATCGTATCTTCTTGCAGTGCTTACGTTTCATCATTCTTCTAAGACGTCTGACTATGTAGTTTCTTGACGTACTACATGGACTAAATGAACGCACTGCGCGCGTTAACACAGTTATATGAAAAAAGAAAGCCTGCAGGTTCAACTAACATATACCGTGTTCACAAGTTGCTGTGGTAGGGTTAACAATGTGTGCTAAAAAGACGTACTCATATATAGGTGTAGGTATCAATTTCCACGTTAATCAGTTAGGTATGCTCATTAGAAATATATTGGGCATTATTTAATTTTCTCGACGATCCCCGGCAGACAACTGAAAATGCGATATATTAGAATCTAGTGTCTTACGCACCTTATTATCTATGTCATTAATGAACTAGACGTGCTTTACGCTGTGGTGAAACCCTGACCGGTGTATGTTTCTTAAGGTTTGTTTGTCAACGGAACCGGAGGCCTGGCTGAGAAGTACAACCTGGGAAAGTATCAAATGGACGTCACGCCGGCCGAGTGGACGTTCTACATATCCGCCTTCATCTACGTGTGGCAGCTCGTCTGGCTGACCTACGGCGTCGGGACCGTCTGCCGCCGTGTGCCCGGTAGTCGGGATCTATTGTACACCCACTTCCCCGTACTGCCGCCCATCCTCTACGTCGTCTTCGCCTTCGCCCTCGCCTGCAATGTCAGCTGGCTGCTCATTTGGGACAGAGAGTACATGGAGATCGCTCTCGTCTTCGTTGATCTAATGTCTTGCACGCTCTACATCTGCCTCATCGTCTCTCTGCGCAGACTCAACGACTACGGCGCCGAGATGGTAGCGACTGGGATGGGCAGGGAGATCTGGATGATACGTATCTTCGTGCAGAACGGTCTCGGGTTGTTCGCGAGTTGGGGCAGCGTCGCCGCCATGTTCAATTTCGCGGTGGTCCTCAAGGTACGATAGACGGAATATGATTGGTTGCCTGTGTCTGGAAGAAGGTATCTGATTGGTTGTGACATTTTGACTTAACTACACTTGATACATTTATCGGAAAGAAATTGAGGCGACATAAATGTGTTATACACTGTTATAAATTGTAGTAAAAGAAATATATGCTTATAAATAAACATTTACTTATAAAATGTACTTCAAAAAAGATTTTAGGTGCTCAGCAAATACTTAGCAGTGCTAGAAACGCCATGCTGCATGTGACTACATGATCATTTACGTTTGCGAATTCGACAACAAAAACAAAACAAAACTGCTATTCCAAATTTGGTATGCACTGTTTGTTCTTAATGACGGCTCATATGAGATCCTGTACAATCCTGTACAATCAAGTTAAACCAATGTTATTTGGTGTCCAACTTCGAAGTCACAATGTCGACGAGAAACATAAGTAAAACACAATGTCTTTCAAGTGTCACCCATCCTCCACCACGGCATGTCTGTCCATTCAGTCCCAACATATAAGCTAAGTACTCATCCATCATTCCTGTAGTCACGGCACTTATAGTTCTGCATGAACTGAGGCAACAACGACTAAGATAAATGATTTGCGCACTAACGACATAGAGCTGTAGCAAGTATCGATCTCCCGTGTGAAAGGTTTGCGTTCCTCTGATACACGACTAGCTACATTTGTCGTTGGATACGTCTGAGTGCAGATTATAGTATCACGGCGGATTACCGGCGCAGGGAATAGAACAGTAGACTAGGCGACGAAGTATAGGCGGGTAGCTTTCAACTGGATTTTTTTGTATCGATTTCAACCTCAAGTTGTCAAAAATTACGTGTTTGCATGTGTGTGTATGTATGTATGTATGTATGTATGTATGTATGTATGTATGTATGTATGTATGTATGTATGTATGTATGCATGCATGCATGCATGTATGTATGTATGTATTAATACGTACGTCCGTCCGCACGTGCATACATACGCACGCACGCACGCACGCACGCACGCACGCACGCAAGCACACGGACTATAAAAGCATGACGCCACAAATAAACAGCAAAACTCACAGTTGAACGTGAGAAATTGAGTCACGCGCATTACTACTCACGCCTAGACATTTCCGATAATTCACGCGAGATACAGGTGCCCGCTGGGAACAAACTGGCTAGCCACCAAATGACAATGTCTGTCATGAGGCGAATGCGTCCAACGATATGTATTCCCTACTAAAGCCTGTATCTATAGTTTAGCGAACGGACAGACGTAACTGAGCGCTAACTGTGCACGCGATGTTTTTCAGTACCGGACCGGAGCTCGGGCCGAGGTGGGCAGTACCGTGTCGCTTGCGATCTTCACGATGGAGATCGTCGCCTGGTGGGTGTTCGACAACTTCGTCTTCGAGCGCTTGCTGCGCTACATGTTCACGCCTTACGCCGTCGTCATCTTCTCGTTGGCCGGCATCGTCGGTGGCACGCACGACCTCTTCCGACCCAACTCCATCTACGTGATGCTGCTGCTTGCGTTGACGGCGGTCCTCTTCATCGTCAAACTCGTTCTCGTTGTGTATCGCCACAACAAGTACCCGATGTTCGTACCGAAGCCGAGCTACTCGCTGGAGCTCCCGGAAGCCGGCAGCGTCGAGGTACACGGACTGCTGGAGACGCGGGCGTAGTTGCTGTGTGTCCGGTTGTAGAAACCACGGGGCTAGTTCAGTTGGGGAGATCAATGGACCTCCATTACTCTGAGCTAACCGCTGCAGTAATAACTACGGAGTTGACCAAAATAATGTCATGTATTCGTGTGGTTTCGTGACGACGATCTTAAATGTAGAGCTCAGATGGGCATCAGAGCCTATCACAGTCCTAACTGATCCAGCATCCATGCAAAACCACGTTTTTTGGTCAACGTAATTATATTCATTAATCTGAACCAGTTTTAAATTTCAGCGAAATGATCTGACCTCTCCTGCCAGCGACTTCGGCTGCTAACACGCTTGGCACCGTTTGGCATGCATAATCCCGGAATACGGTGTGGCCAAACCGGAAAAACAGTGTCGCCAAACCGGAAAAACAGTGTCGCTAAACCGGAAATACGGCGTGGTCGACGTGTTCGAAGTTCAGCAAATTGGCAGTTTTTACTATGGATCCTTCACATCGTATTATCTGTTCGTATTCTGTTTTCAAAGTAATCTTGGTTGTCGCGCGATTGTAAACACTGACGGACAACATAGCGTAGCGTCAGGTTGACACCGCGAACAGACTGCCGTCTCGACAACATGGCGTATCGTCAGGTTGACACCACGAACAGACACCGCGAACAGACTGCCGTCTCGACAACATAGCGTAGCGTCAGGTTGACACCGCGAACAGACTGCCGTCTCGACAACATAGCGTAGCGTCAGGTTGACACCGCGAACATACACCGCGAACAGACTGCCGTCTCGACAACATAGCGTAGCGTCAGCTTGACACCGCGAACAGACTGCCGTCTCGACAACATAGCGTAGCGTCAGGTTGACACCGCGAACAGACTGCCGTCTCGACAACATAGCGTAGCGTCAGGTTGACACCGCGAACAGACTGCCGTCTCGACAACATAGCGTAGCGTCAGCTTGACACCGCGAACAGACTGCCGTCTCGACAACATAGCGTAGCGTCAGGTTGACACCGCGAACAGACACCGCGAACAGACTGCCGTCTCGACAACATAGCGTAGCGTCAGCTTGACACCGCGAACAGGCTGCCGTCTCGACAACATAGCGTAGCGTCAGGTTGACACCGCGAACAGACTGCCGTCTCGACAACATAGCGTAGCGTCAGGTTGACACCGCGAACAGACTGCCGTCTCGACAACATAGCGTAGCGTCAGCTTGACACCGCGAACAGACACCGCGAACAGACTGCCGTCTCGACAACATAGCGTAGCGTCAGGTTGACACCGCGAACAGACACCGCGAACAGACTGCCGTCTCGACAACAGGTATATTCAGGCGTCCGGACAGAGTGGTAGCCATGTTAACGTTTTGTGTAGAAATTATTCCAAAATATAGGGCATTCACCATCAAGCATACCTGCCGAACATAAATATTTGCAACTTGTTTCAATCCTGTCGCAAATATGATTACTGTACAAGTGGGAGTTTTTTTGTACGAAATAGGAATACGTCAAACCATGACGTGTACACATCTACAAACCCGAGTCATAATGCACCACCTACGATAAAACCGTCCACATTTAGACGTTCTAAACGTGCTGGATGACTACAATTATTTTATGTCTATAAATAACCAAATCAACAACAATCTGACGCTCTACATTCGTGAAAACCCAGCTTTCACCCAGTGAAATTATAATATGATATTATACCTCGGACTGCACAAGGTAACTCTGTGTCAACTCCTTACAATATCGCCGCCTTTCAAAACTGCCTATTGCCAGACAACTATATAACTGGCATCATCGAGGAAAGGTCCCAAGACATGGACCACACAAGAGAAGTAACGACTAGCTGGTTTTCTTCGTTGTAATACTGCCTTTGGCTGCGTATATGATTAGTTTGTATTTGTAAATAACACCGCACTGAATCAATGAATGGATGGCAACCATCACGGGAAATACATATTAAAAATATAGTGTTATGTTGTTATATTAGACTATTGACTCTTTTAAAGGGAATAACAACAAGGCACTAGCTAAAATGATTTTTCGGTGTGTATACAATGTTTAATATTGTATGTACTCCATGCCACTATATTTACAGACAAAACATATTTATAGGTAAAATCAGATGTCTAATACGTCTAACTCGCAAATTGCGCGTAAAATTCGACGTTAATGAGATGAGCGATCACGTGGTTTGTGACGTCGTTTGTGACATTCGTCTACATTTAGTATAGTTTCACTCGAGTCACTATGGCGAGTTGTGGCGATGGCAATTTTCCGGAATACAAAGTAAAATGTAATGATTTCAAACCGCTAGGGGCGAGTGATACCGCAGAATGATCTTCGAATTCGGCTCTTTTGGAGCATTTTAGCGACCCCAGTAGCCTTCGGATTCGATCTGTTACTTTCTGACCTAACCATGAAAACGACCACATAGAGACGCCAAACGTTTCCTCACATATCTAAGATACATGTACATATGTCACGTGATCTAAGATACACGTACACATGTCACGTGGACGTGGTCAACAATTACTCTTACTTCCACACAACGACCACAATAAAAAAATAAAGGTTAAAAACATCTCGCCATTTCCTACGCCTAGCTCCATATGGGGAGTATTTGTTTTTTGTACATTTTGATCGTTACATGGAAGCACGAGTATTTTTTGTCCACATGACATGTAGTATATGCATCGTAGATTTATGAGGAAAAGCTTGGCGGCTCTAGGTGGTCGTTTTCATGGTTATGTCAGAAAGTAAAATATCGCGCTGACAGCTAGTGTCAGTGACAGTCCTTTGCGAGGCCCGCTTCCCTTCGATCAGGCCAATATGGTCGTCGCTAGCCGTGTCGATGACTGCGTTCGGTTTATACGGATTGATGGCATCAACATAGCTTCCACTACTGGGAATAATGTTGGCACGTCATCCTCTTTCAAATATTTTTCAGCACCAGGATAACCCAGGGCTGCCATTTTCTCCGGGTCGCGGTCGAAACAAGTTTGTGCTTTATTTTCGAGAGCTATTTCTTTAGCAGAGTGTGCTGCGTGGGAACTTAGGCGAACTATATGTTGCTCTATTCTTACTACTGTTTGCATTACAACCAAATGCCGCAAACTAGGCCAGTCTGACGCTTGCTTCGAAACAACCGCTATCGCTGTAAACACAATTATGTGAATGAATAGAAAGTGCCAGTTTCGCAGCGCGTCCTTGTCACAAGTGACGTCACATCGAAGCAAGATCGAGGCAGACCGTTAGGAAATGATATTATTTGGAATTATTAATTAAATGAATTATGAATTATGTGGAAGAAGAAATATACTGCAAGATGTAATATAATATGATTTCAAGCAGTCGTTGTTTTTATTCCCTTTCAGGTTGGTGTGCGAAATTGCGGTAGAGAAAGAAATTATTTGTTTTGTTGACATCGTTAGTGTTTGATTACTGTTGGCGTCTGAAGAAATAGAAATAATGGTTGTACAGGTGGTTAGTTTATTTGTTTTACGTGCGTGTTTCTGCGTGCGTTCATGTGTGTGCAGGTATATACGTGCTGAACAGTTCAATGTACGTGCATGCGTATGTGCGTGTACGGGTGGCAGGTTGGTAAGTTGGATGATGCATATTGGCACGTCTGGGTGTGAGAGAGTGCAATAATCTTTGTGAATGTGGCTGTACGTGTGTAGAAATAAACAACGTATTAAAAATGATATTTGTTGAATAATGTTCGCAATGCAATGAACACGTCTGCTGACATTTAGCAACAACTGACCTGGTCTGCTAACATACAGCTAACCATGACAAACTGCTGTAACGACAGTGACCTATTCGCGGGAGACTCTAAAAGGTTTTCGTCTCGGACCAAGAAGACGTCGCAGCAGTAGAAGGTCGGATAGTCACTCTGACTATGAAAGCCAGTCATCCCTATAATATAAAGTGGACAGTGGATCTTCATTAATTTTTAAATGTCATCTTATTTGATAATTGAGACTCGTTTCACCAGATGGTGCCTAATCTCTATGTTCATTACAATGCACAAACATGCGCACACGCACGCACGAAAATACATGCACACATGCACATTGCACGCACGCACGCACGCACGCACGCACGCACGCACGCACGCACACACACTCATTACATGTATATCATGCATTCTGGGAGACCGTTGAAGTGAGTCGTCAGCACACAGTCGACCCGCACACAGCCGATCCATCTAAGCCTGTGTGTGGTTAGACCCAGAAACGAGTGTACCCAAAGTGACACTTCGCATTCTAAAGTAATTCCACCAGGCACACGGACTAATGGCATTCAATGATGCCGCTGTAACAGCGAACAGAAGCAATTACATTCATCGACACGTTATGGCGTCGTAGATGAATGTCAACTCCTGCCGCAATCGAGGTCTCTGACGGTCTGTGTTTACGAGGCTATTAAGCCGACGGCCTTTAACCTCGTCCTGAGTTTACCATGATTACGCGATTGCTGGTTGAAACGGCGCGATTGCCTGTTGAATCATGCTGGTTCAGCCTGCGAGTGGTCGAGAGCGACGTATTGCGACTAAGTTGGTTAACGACCAGCGTTGTAAGATGTGCAGCGAAACACCGAGACAAAAGCCATAATAAAACCCAAATAAAATTTTACCAAAATTTACCATAGCATAGTCATTTATATTTCACATATTTTCAGTACTCACGAGTTACGTGACGGACTGCAGAATACATGACGAATTCAGTACAAACTAGTAATTTATATTTAATATATCTTCAGTAGTCACTCACAAATTGTTATGTCAGTTCTTGGGCAAGAAAACGTTCTTGCTACTGCATTTGATCATTTGATCACACCTGTAACTGGATAACGTTCATGTATATTTCTTTCTAACTCCTTAAGACCGCGAAACAAAACTTTGTTCAAACATATTAATAAACTAATAGTAATGCCGCAACGGACTAGCCTGTTCCTGTCATCGATTAATGAGCATCCCTAGTACGTGACGGCATGGGGTCCGGCGTAGGCCTGCGACCACGGCACTTGGACCTCATCGAGAGCAACCGGACGGGCGTCTTCAAACACGACGGACTTAATATGACACCACTGCTAGTTGACCACCGGTGTGCCTTACAGATAATGTTGCGAAACATGATGTATCAGATTGCCGGCGTAATCAATTGGTGGATTGACATCGGAATCGGAATCGGAATATTTGAATCCATTGCGTACCGTAGCCGATGCACCACATCGTAACGGAGTTGACATTTCTATTTCAAGCCGCACGCCGAAGTGTGATCGCGTACGAGCGTGCGTGTTAATACATTCAAAAACACAAGTATTAGGATATGATAATGTGACCCCTGAATATAGCGTCCGCCTCTTCGCGTGCTGCCGTTCTTGTTTAAGACGGTCGATGGCGAATTTCAGGTGCTTAAAGGGGAACTGAAGCAATTTTGTGTTATGCCGTATATTTAAATATATATTATCTAACTATGCATTAATGGTGACAGATACCTGCTAATTTATGAGATAAACTGAAAAACTGATTTTGTTCGAGACAAAAATCGACAAAATACATCACTGCGTATCGCCATTTTGATGTCGAAACGAGTGGTTTGAGTCGCGTATATCTAATCAATGTAAATTTTCGATTTTTTGCGATTTATTTTGTAAATAGGCATTCTGGAGCGAAAAAAAAGATATGGGTCTCTGTTATATATACAAGTGTTTACACACGTCAACAAAATAGCGTTTTTGTTCGTTCCAAATAAAAAAAGTTAAAGAAATTACAACAAAACACGCACAAAATCGTGGAAAACGCCGCACTTCTCGAACACACGAGATGCTAACCAACGAGAATATGCGATAACGGAATACCGGAACTATTTTTTACTTGTTGACAAGATGGATGCATCGCTTGGGACAGTTTTACCAGATCTGCTACTAGCGATTAGTGGTTTACTGAACTTCCGTATTCTGGAGAAATGGAAACCACAGACGAAGAGTCTAGTTCGACAGGCCACACGGAAACAACCGTTGACAGTCGTAAAATGTCACCGAGTGTGCGAGTCACGCTCCAGACTCCAGGTCGGCTTCGCCTTTGTTGACGTTGGATTCAGGAAAAATTACAACAGCGCTTTGACTGTCAACGATTCATGACTAGGTAATGTGATGTGGTGAACCTGTGGAAATTGCGTCCCGATGTCTGCGCACGTTTACGTTGAGTCATCATGCTGCGCCGAGGAAGCTACCATGCCTAGGGCTAGGCTATGGCTATGCAGCACCGTGTGCCCGACCGCGTTGGTGCTTGCATCACCGTACGAAGGCGAAGACGATGATTTTGTAGTGATATGCACAAACAAAGCGGTGCTAGATGTTGGTCTGCTGTCATTGCATGATTTGCGTGCCGACTCATCGATTCGCCCTATAGCTAGCAGGTCAGTAATTCAATTGTTATCGAATCATTGCCATTTTAATAATCATATTTTTTCTGCATATTTCTTTTACCTAGCCCGAGGGCGAGGTCCGAATTACAATGGCAATGCAAGCAGGCTTTTCTCTTTATTTTGTATCTAATCTAATGAAGTGTACCGTGACTGTATTTTAATATTGGGTTTGATTTGTTGTTGAATAACATTGATGACAATAATAAAATGAGGGTTTATTTCATTCATTATGTGAATATATATATATTCTTAAATGTTACCGTAATCGTGATTGTAATAATGATTGTAATCATGACTACATTAGTAATTGTGATTGCAGTAATTACTGTAATCATGATTACGTTAATATTCGTACTTGTAATCACCCCTCTCTGTAGCACACCACACCTTGTTGTTTGGTGCAATGTAATCATTTAAATAACATTAATTAACTACTGACAGTATGTAATGTTCACAGTTTTGCAACTATTATGGTAATTATGGAATTAGTGCTATCAACTAACCATGACAAATTATATTTCAGACTCAGGAAAGGCAAGACAAGTAATCCCATCCTGCGATGTGGGAAGGATCTGTGATGTCTATTCTGAACCAAATTGAATTGATGGAAAGTTTAGCTATGGAGATTGACTTGACACAGGTGAGTGTACTGATAATCTGATATAGACAAATTGTGAGGCACCACAGTATGCAGCAGGTCGAAAAACAACCTGGAAAACTAAAAAAATTCCCACTAAAATATTAATAACTGAATGATGTGAATGCCTTCTTATCCATATCCCATTTCTGTCAACAAAAATGTTACCTGCAGCATCTTGCATGTCACTACACACAATTTCATTTATATTGAGACCAACATAAAATATATCAACAGTTTATTCAAATAGAAAAACAATTACCAAAGAAATAAGGCTTGACTAAAAACAGTGACTTCTTACCACCGGGAAATACAACCTGGAACATGGATATCACAGTTACACACATCATTATTATGCCACAACATTATCAAATATACTGGTAGTTTAGCTTAGGAAATAATTAATCTTTATAAAGCCAAGGCATTTTAACTGTTTCACCATCATCATCTGTACCAATGGCAATAGACTACTTGTTTTGATTGGACAGTAAATGTACACCAATCATGTGTAACAATATTACTTGTTCCTACCAACAGTAAATGTACACCAATGATCTCATTCTGGAATCTGCACCATTTCACTACTTCTTCTGACAGTAAATGTACACCAATCATGTGTATCCAATATACTACTTGTTCTGACTGAATCTACTACTTGTTCCTACCGACAGCAAATGTAAACCAAGCATCTCATTCTCTACCAAATACACTACTTGTACTGACAGTAAATGTACACCAATCATATGTATCAATACACTACTTGTTCTGACTGATAGTACTTGCACACCAACCATCTGTTCCAATACACTACTGGCACTAAATATACACCAATACACTACTTATTCTGACTGATAGTACATGTACACCTAACATATTCAATTCACCTTTCACTCATCCAGGGGTAGAAATCAGCACACTTTCCTGACAGACACCCCAGTATCCGAAAGACCTTGGCTGATAGATCAGACATGAGTACAACCTGTGTCACAGTTTATGGCTGTTTGGTGTGTGGCAGGTGCAGAAAAGTGACATAAGTTTTTCTCACGAATGACAAACTTCTTCTGTTTCTCATAGGTGTCGGAGCTGCTTGAGTCACCCTCGGTTATGTCGCTGTTATCACATAGTGTGCATCATCTGCACCAATGTCTTTATTCTCACTGAATCTGATGGAAGCTTCACATAGGAGTAGTCATGATCAACGTTCATTGGTGCAATAATGTCATCCGTGACTACAGCAGCATTCGCGAAGTGTCGCACTTGAAATATCGTTACCGGATCGATTTGTGTTTCAGCATCAGTTGTATGTTGTGCCACAGCAGTAGTAGCAGTGATGGCACTAAAGGTGACATCCGTAATGTAAAGATTGACGGCATCACCCGTAGCGCTGGATGCTTCAAAACTAGTACCTGTACTTGTATGAACCAATGGTGAATCCTTCATCTGAAAAGATTACACATACAGTGACTTGAACATTTTACAAAATTCATCTTTTGCATAATAAAAATGAATCACAATGTGAGAAACTTTCTCTTGTATATATTATTTTTAGAATATAAGAGTGCCAGTGTCATATAGAATGTATAAAGTAATCAACCACAGGGAAAAGCATTTTCCCTATGGAGCCATGTTAATTCAACCAATGGGTCTTTCACTGATCTCTTAATGTTTTCAATGAATCTGTTTGGTCAGTTTGACGAATGCCACTGGTAACATAACCAAACGCATGTAACCAAAATTGTAGCATCCTAGCTCCAAAGTGCATTATATTATCTAATCAACATTGCACTGTTTTCAATGGGCCAGGGAGGTCAAAATTCTATAAGGGGTCCAAATTCCATAACAAAATATGGACCCATAGGTACACTTTCTATGGGGTTCCTTATTTTATATCTGACACTCGATTTAGATAACATAATGCATGAATATTGTTATTGGACCAAATGCAGATCTATGCCTGTGACATCTTTACCTTATAAATGCTGCATGCACACACACGTATATATATATATATATATATATATATATATATATATATATATATATGCATATATGTATATATGTAAATATATATATAATTATTAGGTATTATACTGAAAGCATCTGCTAGATAGTATGGTGCATGGACAAAAGCCCCTCCCGACAAAAGCCCCACAGACATAAGCTTGTTTCAATTCAATTATACTGTTCATGACTGTTGCTGTAGTACACAGAGACAAGATATTGTCATGATTATACTTCAGGCATGTGGTCAATTCCATTCCGGAATTGGAACTGACCCTCAATTCCAGTTCCGGAATTGGAATTGACTACAACATTTTTTTTTTATTGAATTTGTTTTTCCAAAATTTATTTTTTGGGAATTGGAATTGATTTTGTTAGAATTATTGACTTGATACTGTTAATATTTACCCTGATATTTACTTATATTACTTTTAAAATCATATTTGTCTTCTATTAGCATGTTACCCTGAATCTGGTAACAGCCAGGAAGTTGTCAACATTACAGCATAGACACTGTCTACTCTGGTATTGAAACATTGTGACCAAGAACAATATAATCAAGCATTTGCATCAAAAAGAAATATTAAGTTACTGTAACAGACAGTAAAACCAAAATCAGACCATTCAGGCCTCATTTTCTTTCTCAGTGTAGAAGGTTTATTTACAGAGATTGCCAATTAAGGGCACCTGCCTGCTCATTTCCTTTGTGTGAGAGAGGAAGCCTGCCCCACTTGAATGCAGCCCCTTGTTTATCCAAGCCTAATGTTCAGCCCACAAGTTTCCCATACTAAACATGTCACTGGTCACCTGTACAATGCTGTTACATGTGGCTGTAGGGTTTGCCCTTTGTAGTAATTAAAAATGTTCCCATGGAGAATACATGTTGGAGATTAGGATGTTGAAGACTCAAACTTTCCAGTAAATTTGATGAAATATCAATGATACCACAATTGATAGCGATATAAATCCGCCTCCTAGTATATTTGCTCCCCACCCAGACATCTGCCCCTTTTTTCTATGATAGTTGACAAGTGAAAATCAGTTTGCAGTTTTATCATTATTACTACAATAACATAACATTCAATGACAAGTCAAAGTCACTTTAGCCTAATGCAATGGCCTATCCCCTGGAGTGTGTATGAGATGATCTTGTCACCAGTTGTTTTCCAGGTATCATTGATAGTCAGATCAGTGGTGGAAGATGGGTTCTTGGGGTGATGCTTCCACAAACAGTGGTGGACAGTAACGAGTCAGAGATCAGCTGGTTTGGAGTGCCCCTGGTATTAGCTGCCTTAGTTTTCAGGTCCTCACGGACCTTGGCAGCTTCTATCTGTGCCGTGTCACCATCATGGTTGCAGGCAGTCTTGTTGATCACATTCTGGATCTGGAGATCAGATCAGTGACCACAGCACCCTTGCATGATCAGGATCGACGCTGGCTTCACTCCCAATGAAGAGTAATCTTGTTGGTCCCCCTTCTTGGTGTAGGAATGACACTCAAAACATGACCTCCTCAAATGCTAGTAGTAATTTCCATGGTGAAGTTATAAGTGAATTCTGACAACTCTGGCTTGTGCATCCAGTTTTATAGGAAAATGGATTCACTCCAACTCTCCATGGTAAATGCAATTCAAAAGAAACCTTGTTGAGATGGCTTCTTTCAAATATCCTCAATTGTCCTAACATGTCCAGGTCCTAATGTCACTGGCTTCTTCCACAATTGCAATAAAGATAATCCTTTGATTACAGGATAATCTCCAACTACATAAAGTAATTTACTTGGCTGATCTTGCACAAAGAACATTAATTGCAATTAGGGTAATATATATATTGAATTCATGTTCAGAAATAAAAAAATAAGTTAAAAAAACATTTCTTAAAAAAACTTACAAATAATCCAGGGGGCAAATGTCCAGATTTTGAATAAGGCAAGGGGCTAATGTCTGGGGGGCAAGTGACAAAGGGGCAAATGTCCGGAAGGGGGGCAAATGACCTGGACCCGATATAAACAGGGGAAACTGTTCAAAACTCAGATTAATGACCCAACTGTCCAGGGCTGTCCAAAATGTCTGGTTTTGTTAGCAAAAATCCAGGAGAGGTGTCGCAGCAGAATGTACATATGAAATGGCTGGATGCCATTTTAAAGTTTTTTATATGGCAAACCTGATATATATATATATATATATATATATATATATATATATATATATATATATATATATATATATATATATGTGTGTGTGTGTGTGTGTGTGCATTTAACGAACAATAATTTTTTAATCATATCTAATTAAATATGATTGTGCACACGTGACAAATAAAACTGTGTTAAAACGAATTGGATTTGAATTTTTCTTTAGCCTAGGATTTTAACGTTTTGGAATTGATTTTTTGCAAGGCGGAATTAGAACTGATTTTTTGGAATGGACAAAACAGAATTGACCCCATGCCTGATATACTTCCTTCATATGTATAGCTTGTACTAATACTATTGTGGGTTGCCGACAGTTGCCCCCTCCACCCACGGTATTCATTACAGTGTTATCAGTCGACTTAGAATAAAATGTAATTAATACATCTCTATGAACTTCCGGTTATTACATGTGGGGTTTAATCTGATCAATAAAGAAAATTAATTTTATATAATTTTGCCTTATTGTCAAGTCACAAGAATTCAGACAGAAATTGTAAAGTGTCATTATAGAAAGCAGACATGTAATCTGACAGTGTTCGACTGGGTAGATGACGATGCCTTAGTAAGTTTCCTTTCCAGCTAGCTAGACATTGCATGGGTGAAATGCATTTTACTTAAATATTTAAATACTTTTAAACAGTTTTTGTAACTGCATTTGCACTTAATCACAATGAAAGTATTTGTATATTTTAAATATTTCCATAAAGAATTTGAAATGTAAACAGCAACAGTAGGCTTCTGTTGCACTATAGTCTATACTGTCTTTTGGTCGTGTTTCTCCCATGCATCTACCCCCCCCCCCAGGCTTAGC